>PITA01003618.1:0-136383 GCA_004023965.1 Spilogale gracilis
TTTTGGCTTTTGTCTCCTTTGCCTTTGGAGACATGTCTTGAAAGAAGTTGCTGTGGCCGGTTTCAAAGAGGTTAGTGCCTATGTTCTTTTCCACGATTTTGATGGATTCCTGCCTCATGTTGAGGTCTTTCATCCATTTTGAGTTTGCCTTTGTGTGTGGTGTAAGAGAATGGTCTAATTTCATTCTTCTGTATGTAGTTGTCCAATTTTCCCAGCACCATTTTCTGAAGAGACTGTCTTTTTTCCACTGGAATTTTTCCTGCTTTTTCAAAGATGATTTGCCCATAGATTTGTGGGTCCATATCTGGACTCTCTACTCTGTTCCACTGGTCTATTTCTTGTTTTTGTGCCAGTACCATGGTGTCTTGGTAATTACAGCTTTGTAATAAAGCCTGAAGTCAGGTAACTTGATGCCCCCAGCTTTGTTTTTCTTCTTCAGCAATTCCTTAGCGATTCGGGGTCTTTTTTGGTTCCATATAAATTTTAGGATTGTTTGTTCCAACACTTTGAAGTATGTTGGTGGAATTTTGATCAGAATGGCATTGAAAGTATATATTACTCTGGGCAGTATAGACATCTTGACAATGTTTATTCCTCCGATCCATGAGCATGGAATGGTCTTCCATCTTTTTGTGTCTTCTTCAATTCCTTTCATGAGTGTTCTGCAGTTCCGTGAGTACAGATCCTTGACTTCTTTGGTTAGGTTTATTCCTAAGTATCTTATGGTTTTTTGGTGCTATAGTAAACGGAATAGATTCTCTGATTTCCCTTTCTATATTTTCATTGTTAGTGTATAAGAATGAAACTGATTTCTGTGCATTGATTTTGTATCCTGCCACATTACCAAATTGTTCTATGAATTCTAGTAGTTTGGGGGTAGAGTCTTTTGGGTTTTCCACATAGAGTATCATGTCATCTGCAAAGAGAAAGATGATTGCCATTTTTTTGAAAGTGAAATTTAAAATACACTTAGCAATGTTTATGGACTTAGAAACAACTGTGTTCCTAGAAGACTGTGCTTGTGTTTGTGAGGGGAAAAAACAACTCATGGAATCCATCTTTTGTGATGGAGACTGCTTCTACTGTGGTATTAGGTTTGTATGGCCCAATGTCTGCTCAGCCACAACACACTCCCCCACCACTGGGGTTACCCGAGGCCACGTGACTAAGTTCTTGACAGTGAGTTAGGAACAGATGTGATATGTACAAATGCATTTGGATGTGCCTTGTTCACCACACCCTTTCCTTCTCCAGTTCCTACCACTTAGAAAACTTGATGCCAAAGTGAATATAGGAGAAACCTGATTCTCTCATCAACTTTGAGAAATAGAGATGCCTTACAAACCCAGAACACTCACATCAATCTATCTCTCTAGGGTTCTAATGATGTGTTATTTTTTATTGTTTTCCTAATAAAAATATTAATTGTAGAAGAAATTGCATATCTATAATTCAGTTTAGGATATTGAATCAAATAATTTAGCTGAATTGGTTATTAAGAAAAGACAGTATGTATAGACATATATATTATATAATACATGTATTTTTCATCCTGTAAGACACAGTTCAAATATTTCCTTCTCCCACAGAATTCTGTCCATACTTTATTTTATTAATATGAGAATTCTGAGATTTTATGAGAATCTGTCTAAACATTACCTTCTCCTTCTAGGTTGTGAAAACCTCAAAGACAAGAAATTCATCCTTTGCTGTTATTTATGAAGAAATACTATTCATAATTGAATCAACTTAGAGATGGACTTGGTTATGCATTATAAAAATAAACTGAAACTAGTAAGATAAAGAGTAGACGGAAAATGTGAATTCTTATATTTGGGTTCAAAATAGCAATTTTACAAGGGCAGGAAGAGAAAGGCCTAGCTTAACTACAGTTCATATAAAATGGCTTATGAGATTTTGTTAACTACATAGCCTGTGAGTCAACAATGTAACATGGCTGCCAAAATCAGCAATAAACACAATGAAAATGTTTCACTTTGCCAGGCTCAATAAACATTATTTTGCTGTTCTGATGGCCTCTAATTAGGATAATTAAGAACTGAAGTATCAACATTGGCCCCATCTACTAATTTCCTGATTGTTCATGGATTTTAGCCATTCCATATTTTGTTGCTCTGCATTCTACCACTCTGTTCCTTTTGCACTGCCTAAGAAAGGCCTATGACTCACTCTTAGCTGCTCTGAAGGAGGCACTAGACAGTTTGCATAAATGTCCACAAAGCTGATGTAACAAGATAGGTAGTCATACAACAAGCAAGAGATAGTAAGAAATTGCTTTACAGTAAGTTGTATTTTTGGACGAACAGTGGTTTTGACGTTCTCATCAGTACTAAATTTGATACAATAAATAGGAAGTATTCATTAAGACATAATATGATACATGTTTCTCTTACCTGAGCCCATATACTACTTGATGTTTTCCCATCATTGAAAACACAAATCCTTTATTTTCCCTTATCTATTGCTTCCATCCCAGATGTAAATGTCTTAGATCAGGTTTCTAAGGTGCAAGGCCTGACACAGAGGTCTGGGTGCCATTAGTTATTAATAAAGGAATTTTCAAGAAAAACTTAAGGGATAATAAAAAGAAAAGTGACAAGCAAGAATTTGAGTTCAGGTCAAGCCCAGGCTTCATCTGACTTACATAAATTGCTCTGTCACATTGTTCACATTTGAGGCAAGAAGATCAGCATTTAAAACCTTGTATCAGGATATTATGGACTGTGAGAGTCCCTTAAGGTTTGGGCAGCTGTGTATACTTCTGATGTAAGGTAGTTCCAATCAGCCAATGGTAAGTTCCATAGAAAGAGTGGCATCTACTACTAGTAGCGGCCAACACTCACAGCACCTCAGAGATGGAGTGTGGTCACAGAACCAGGACAGGGAACCTGTAGTGGATGGGTGGGGACATCATCCAGGCATAGCTTTTCCAGAATTCTAGAGTCAAAATTCCCAAGAAAATCTATGAGGGGTGAGTTCATTGGAGAACCTGCAGCCCAAAAGCCTGGATGCTGCAGTTAGCACCAAAGCTGGAACTACCACTGTAACTTGCCCTCATTCTTGCATATTTTGCTGGACTGGGGGCTTGCAATGTAGAACGACCCAGACCCAGATATTAGAGAATGTTGGTGTTGGGGCCTCAGGTTACCATGTACTTATCAGATGTGGGTGTTTTACTTGCTCATTTATAGTTAAACTGGGCATGTAAGTACCACCAATTACTTCAATGGGCCATTTGAGTATTCGATATATTTCTTCCTTCCCTAATTACAAAGCAGCAGTCCTACCTTTTGATTACAGTCAGGGTCAGTTATCCCTTCGAGACTGTACATGTGCAGAAAGAGTCCAAAGTGACTCCAGCAGTCCTAGATTTAGTCTTACTATGTCTCCTGTTAGAAGGATCATCCTTTTGAAAATGAGCACTTCTGAACTAACAGATTCTGGGATTTTAGATCCATGAATTCCTAAAGTGGGTACCCAGAGGGATTGGTAAGTGGAGTTGTATTAGGGGCTGAATTATACTCCCCCAGATCTATATGTTGAAGTCCTCCAGTACCTCAGAATGTGGCATTATTGGGCATAAGGCCTTTAAAGAAGCAATTAAGTTAAAATGAGGGTGTTAGGATGGGCCCTATTCAATATAACTGGTATTTTTATAAAGAGAGGAAATTTAGAAACAAAAAGAGATCCCCAAAATGTGTGTGGCCAGAGTAAAACCATGTGAGGACACAGGTAAAAGGTGGCTATTTGCAAGCCAAGGAGAGTGACGTCAGAAGAAACTAAAGCTGCCAAAACCTTGATCTTGGACTTCTAGCCTTCAGAACTGTAAGAAATAAATTTCTATATTTAGTCTATAGTATTTTTTCTTTTTTATAGCAGCCCTATCATGGGGCCACTGCTGCTTTTACCTCTTGTTTTTTACTGTAAATAAAGTGTCACATAATGCCGAATTTAAAGGAGCATATCTCATACTAAAGATTAGCACCCTTGTTTTCAAGGATATGGTTTTTCCATTTTTTACGAAGTTAGTCTACTACTCCTTTAGGTAAGTATCTTTGAAATAATGTGGTAGGTAGTTAAACCAGTGAAATCACATGGTTTTGAGTGTACTGCCATTCTAACTTCACCATAAAACAGGTCCTTCTACCTAAGGTGACATCCATGTCAGTGAGAAATGGCACTTATAGAATGGTGGAATAAGGAAATTTGCAACATCTTTCCAACAACAACAATAATTGGACAAATTTCTCAAAAACAACCATTGCAGTTCTCTGAAACTAAAAAAAACACACACATACAACAAATTGTGAAAAACCTTTTTCAAAGAAAAATTACTGAATCTTATGTAATAACAGTAGGAGACTATGAGGTTTTATATCCCACCTCTCTACTCCCAAACATTCCAATCCTATTCCACCAGAGATAGTTCAGAGCATGCAGAAGCTCTGTGACCAAAATCATTGCTGAAAACAATATTGATCTTGATGGCAACCCATTTGGTAACTACATGGTTGTGATACTGGTTATGGCAAGCAACAGATGAGCAGATGAGGTTTATCTAGAAGATCTGAAGAAAAAGACAATCAGTGTTGTTAGAAGCTACCATATATTCTAGGTGGTCTCAAAGGTTATGCACATATATATGTACAAGGATACATAAACTTTGGAGACACTGGAGAGGCCCTCATCATCTCCATGTCCCTGGATGAATGTAAGGCCATGAGCAGGTTCATAGAAGTAATTTTTCTTTTACCCAATAAAAGGTAAAAATTGGGAGAACTGTCAACTGCTTGAATTATGAATGTAGAGCTCATTCTTTACACAAATGCATTGCAAAGAGTGGACACCTTACGGAATCAAGGTGTATAAGCACTATCTCTGGTCAATCACTGGCTGACTATTAAGTTATACTAATCCACATGTGACCACAAGGATCTCAAGCATAATAAAAAAACCCCACATAAACAGATAAAATGAAAAGAGAGATCATTGGCTACACACTGCCCAACAGGCAAGCTTGAAACAATTAGTTCAGGTAAATGAATAAAAATGCAATCAAATAAACAACTACCTGCAGATTCAGTGGGGGACACCAGAATCCAGAGTTGCTATATTATCTAAAATGTTCAGTTTTTAATAAAGAATTATGATATATACCAAGAAACAGCAATATGGACACATACATCAGAAAAAGAACCAATATAAATTGTTTGTACAAGTCCAGATGTTGAACTTCACAAAGATCTCAAAGAAATCATTACAAATATATTGAAGGAACTAAAGGAAACCATGCTTAAAGGTTAAAGGGAAGAATGAGAATGACTCCTTTAAGAGTGGATATCAATAAAAAGGTAGAAATTATAGAAAAGGAGCCAATGGAAATTTGGTGTCGAAAAATGAAAAAAAAAATTACATAGAAAAATTCACTGGAAGTACCTAAACGGAAAATACAATTTATGAAAATTAAGATTGAAAGAAGAATGATCACTACCAACCTTACAGAAATGAAAATAATTAAAAGGAAGTAATATAAACAAAGTAATTTGTTTTTTGCCAACAAATTAAATATAGCTTAGGCAGAATGGACAAATGACTAGAAAGAATCAAATTGAGTCGAGAAGAAATAGAAAATCTGAATAAATCTGTAACAAGAAATTAGTGATCAAAAATCACAGAAATAAAAGCCCGGGCTTTCCTAGAAATTCTATCAAACATTTAAAAAGGAAATGATGATAGTCATTCAAACACTCTTAAAAAGACAGAGGAGGGAATACTTACTAATTATGAGGTCAACATTAATACCTAAATATAAGGCTAAACAAAGCCACTGCACATGTCTACAGACCATTGCCCTCAAGAGAGACACAAAAATCCTCTGAAATACTAGCAAACCAAAAGCAGAAACATATAAAAAGGATTATACATTATGACCAGGTTGGATTTATCTCAGGAACATTGTTTTAACATTTGAAAATCCTAATGCAATGCACCATTGTAATAGAATAAGGACACGAAAACATGATCATCCAATAGATAGATGCATAAAATTTTGACAATATCTTCCTTGATCATGGATCATACTTTCTAAATTTTCATACGTGTGATCATTTTTATTTAAATGAAACAGAGGCACATGATACTGATGCTCAGAAAAGGGTCAGTTTCTTGTGTCAGGCTGTCTGCATCTGGGTTGAGGTAATGTGATAAGCAGTGGTTTGGGGCTTTGTGGTTGCTTGTTAGATTCACTTTGCTGCATGCTTAAGTTATATGAAGATAAATCTTCCCTCACCATGGACCTGAGTACACAGAAGGTTTCTTTCAGTTCTCCGCCCTCAATCTTTGACAAACCAGGTTTTCTGCCCATCAGTGGTTTCCTCTCAGCCCACCGTCCCCTAATGTAGCTCTTTTTGCTGCCGCCTTCTCCCCCCAACGCCAGACCCTTAGTGTCTGGTTACCTTTCAGTTTTCCCTCTTCATACTCAGAATTCAGGAAGACCCGAATACATATGTCTCAGGTGACTTTTTCTTCACTTTCCAGCCTTTCCCACTGGAAAGACGTGGCGAGTATAGACTATGTAGGTAACTAATATCCAGAGTGCCTGGAAAATTTCTGTTTCTCCCCGTGTCCTGTTTCTGCCAGTACCCTGCGTCAACTTCTCTCTGGGCTCTACCAATTGTTAAAAAGTCAAACGAAGTATCCTCAAAACTTTAAGAGTTCATTTGAGCAAACACTCATTGGACTGGGGCAGGGCCCAGCAGGAAGCAGAAGCGTTCCACCACACGTGGTGGAAACGGACTTTCAGAGAAGACGCGGAGTTATCTGATTGGCTACTACGCAGGCTCAGTTGGGTGCTGCTGATTGGCTGTCCTAAGGTTTCGGTTTTGAAATCCCGACGCTCATAGGTTGGTTTGCTTCCGTAAGCGGCCTGGGCTTTAGAACTGTTCCAGTTTACTGTCTTCCTTAGTTAATTAATTTAACATTCCCTTTTCCAAATTTTTGAAGAAATATTCAGTGAAGCCCTCTGGAGGAGACATTAGGTGAGAACAGGTTCATTTTGCACCGCGTCACGTCCTATTGGGCATTTCAAGTTCAGCTTTCTTACCGTGTCTGTGGCAGCTGCTTGGTCTTCCTCTCATTCTGCAATGATCAGAGCAGCAGTTGTTTCTCTTGTAGAGGGTAGTCGTCATTTTCTTTTCTTTTTCTTTTATTGCATTAGATTTCTTTGGTATCTTAGTACTTCATTTATTTTTTAATTTTACTTGAGAGGTAGGGTATGAGGGGCCAGGGAGAAGCAGAAGGACAAGCTGACTTCCCGCTGAGCAGGAGGAAAGAGGAGGCTGCATCCCAGACCCCGAGGTCATGACCTGACGTGAAGCCAGGCACTTAACAGGCTGAGCCACCTTGGTGCCTCTCTGCCTTGGCACTCCATCATGTCAAAAACAAAAACAAAAAAAACCCAGAACAAAACAACCTCCCCCACGCCAGGAAAAAAAAACACAAAAAACCTGCACGTGATTTTTGTTTGTTTGTTTGTTTGTTTGTTTTTAGGCTATCTGATTTTTTTTTACTGGGTTGGGAGAAGAATTCTCTTGTGACTCTTTGCATCCTAAGTGGAGTGAAATACAGATGCCTTGATTCCTGCTCATATCTGTATTGTTTTTTTCCCTTCTACCTAATTTGCCTTTATTTTGCTTTTAATTCTCTTCTTAAGGTACAGGCTTACATTACTAATTTTATATGTTTCTCTACAAATTTTTTTTTCAGCACTGCTTTGGCTATATTCCACAATTTTATATATAATACTTTTGCTGTAATTCATTTAGAAATATTTTCTAATTTTATTTATATTCTCTCCTTTGACTCATAATTTGGGAGTGTGTTGCTTAGTTTCTAATATTTGCATGATTTTCTAGATATTGTACTATAAGTAATTTCTAAGAAAAATATCTAGAAAAAATAATTTCTAAGATTTCAGATATTTTCAAAAATATATTGTGACTCATTTATGGTCCTGTTTATTGTCTGTTATGGTGAATGTTCCATGTGTATGGGAAATCATTTATTCTGTAGTGATTGGGTGTTGTGTTCTGTATCAACTAGGAAAAGCTTGTTGAGTTTTCTAGTTGTTCTGTCAGTTATTGAGAGTGGAACATTAAAATCTCCAGTGGTGATTGTGCACTTACTATTTTTGCCTTTGGTTTTCCTAATTTTTATTCATATGTTGAATCTCTGTGCATAGGACTTTATGATTTGTGTGCCCTCCTGATACAGTGACCTTTTTATAACTGAAATATTGGCTCCACGTCTATTTGTCTTTGTGTATATGTATGTATTGTTTCTATGGGCTTTTTTCATTTGTTACTTGTTTGACATAGATGTATCTCTAAAGTGTGTCTTTATAAAAAGCATATACTTATTTTATGGGTGTGTATCTGGCAAAAACCTCTATATAATAATTGAGGTGTGTTTAGTCTATCACATTCAGTATTGTTGATACAGTCTGCTTTAAGCCTACCATCTTGCTATTTATTTTCCATTTTCCCATCTGATTTGTGTTCTTTTTCCCTTCCATTCATATCCAATTTGGGCTAATCATTTTTGGTTTTTTGGTATTACATTTTAAGTCCTGTATTCACTTTTGACCTATACATTTCCATCATTTTCTATAGAAATTGATGTATGTGTCTTTATCACACTCTACTTAGAGACAATATTGTTCTACTTCATGTAAAATGTGAGAAGTTTTCAACTGCATAATTCTATTTATTATCTTCCCGTCCTTTGTACTATTTTTTCAGATAGTTTACTTCTCAATGCATTATAAAATCTACAATATACTTTTTGAAATTATTATTTTTTATTTATTTTTTTTAAGATTTTATTCATTTATTTGACAGAGAGAGAGATCACAAGTAGGCAGAGAGGCAGGTAGAGAGGGAGGGGGAGGCAGGCTCCCTGCTGAGAAGAGAGCGGACTCCATCCCAGGACCCTGAGATCATGACCTGAGTGGAAGGCAGAGGCTTAACCCCACTGAGCCAGCCAGGTGCCCTGAAATTATTTTTAAACAGTAGTGTGTTCTAAAGAATTGAAAGAAATTATAATATATATATATATATTTTTTTTATTTATTTATACCTTTTCTGTTTCTGGTGTTCTTCACTTCTTCCTGCTGATTAATTTCCATTTTTAAAATGATTTCTCTTTAGATTTCTGTAGCTTTGCTTCTTAAAGGTCAAGTTTCGTTAGCATTTCTTTACGAGTGGGTTTGTTGGTACTTAGTTTTTGTGTATTCATCTATATTTCACCTTACATTTTAAAGATACTATTTGCTGGATATAGAATGCTAAGTACTTTTTATTTTCCTTTCAACACTTTAAAGATTTTCTTCCATTGTATTCTTGATACTATTGTTTCTGATGAGATCTTAAATGTCACGTGTGTACAATGCATCTTTTAAGCTGTTTTTAAGGTATTATTTTTATGTATTTTCAGCAGTTTGATTATAGTATTCCTGGAGTGACATTTTGTTTAGCTATCCTGTTTTGGCTGTGCAGAGGTTCTTATATCTGTAGAATAATGTGTTTCAACAAATTGGGGAAAATTTTGGACATTATATCTTCAAATAATTTTAATCTCCATTATGTCTTTCTTTTCCATTGGGCCCCAATTAAACTTTGTGAAACTGGTTGGTATTTTTCCACAAATTACTGAGTCTGCTAATCTTGATTTTTTTTTTTCCTGTATGCTGTTCAGACTGAGTATCTCTTCATGGCCATTGATTCTTTCTTCTGACTGTAATCTACCAGTAAAACTCATCCCTTGGATGTTTATTTTAGATACATAAATTTTAGATTTCTCAAATTTCTGTTTAGTCCTTTAAAAAAAGAAAATCAGTTTCCATTTCTTTCCTGAGATTTTCCTCTGCTCATTCATCATGTGTAAATTAAAAAAAAAAAAATCTTAAACCTGTTTATTGTAACTCTTTCAAAGTCATTGATAATTTCCTCATCTGGGTGTTCTTAAGGTCTGTGTCTGTTGATTTCCCCTTCCCCTTGAATATGGGCCACACTTTTATGTTCTTTGAGTTATTTCTATTTCTGTTATTTACATTTTATTGTTATTTCTATTTTTATTGTATTCATATGTGTAATATGTAGCATGTAATTATATACGTAATTATTTCTGTTTACATTATTGTTTTTACATTTTGTTGGTGTTATGAGGTGAATTGTGTCCCATTATTTTACTCCCAGCTATAGGCCACGCTTATCACTACTGATTCTATTTTTTCTTTATTCATGTATTTTTTTATGCTCAAAATTCACTTATATACCACCTAGTGAATGTCCTGTGGACACTTAAAATGTAAAACAAAATGTGTTTTCCTCTCAGTACCTCTTCTTTCTTTTTATTAGTTAGTGGCCTTTATACAACTCAGAATTGTAGTTTTTAATTCTTATCTTTTCCCATCCTTTCATATCATGATTAATCATTACCATCTAAACATATTTCATTCAAATCCATTATTTTCTCTATGTTTCATCCAGTACTACTATTTAATTTCCAGCCCTCATTCTTCCTCACCTGGATTGTTTAGTAGGCAGCTAGTGTTTTCCCTGACTTCAGTTTTGTAGTTCTTTAGATTATCTATGGTGCAATGCTAATTACTATAATGGCCAAAAATATCAGTGGCTTTATGCAGTAGAATGGGTGGTGGGGGGGATGGTGATATCACTGTTCCATGCAGTTACTCAGGGAGCCAGGCTGATGAGGCTTGCCATTCTCAGCCTGTGGCTCTGAAATCTCTTTCGATCTCAAGATCTTCTGCCAGATCCTCTGCATCCAGCAGGTGGAAAGGAAAGAAGAATGGAAAACGATGTATGTTTTTATGATCCAAGTCTAGGAGCAGTGTACCTTACTTTTACATACCATCCAGTGAAATGAGATCTGTTCTCACATAGCTGTGAGGAGGGCAGGGAAATACAGTCTAGCTGTGTACCCGGGATGAAATGCAATAATGAGCAACTTGTCAGTTTCTTCAGTAATCGACCCTTTAGGCAAATAAATATTCCATCTCCTCCTCTTTCCATTGTTCGAACATAATTCAGCTTTTCCAAGGGAACTGGCTCATAAGTCCCTTTCAATCATTGCATTTACCACAGAGTCCACAATATTCAGATGATGGACAGATTTTAATCCTGTTTTTGACACTTGATAGTCACTCATTCTAGGCAATAAAAAGAAGTTATCTCTATTCTTTCCATTCCTCAACACATGTGTGCATGTGCGTGCATGCTTCAGTTGGAAAGAATAAAATGGGAGATCCTCAAGTCATAGTGCATAGTGATTTTGAAACTGTCTTGGTGGATACTTTTATATCTCCCACCCTGAAGATGGGGGAGATCTTTGATTACACTCTGATTATAGTTAGTGGGAAGAGCTCTTTCATCCATTGATCTCACTCCAGTTTTTTCTTCCATGTCTGTTATTTGACTAAGATACATGTTGAGAGACATTCTGTGAGAACCCCATACTGTTGCAGCTATTTCTGTAGATGGCTTCTTGCCAATGCAAGTTGAAGATTAAATGGTCAAAAAATATTTTAGTGTAAGTTTAATTTGTTGATAACACATTTTTCTTAAATACTTAGTCGGTCTGATCTCTCTGCTTCCAAAGAGTTTCATGTGCCAGAGAACATACCCAAAGTTATTTCCTAAATTTAATTCTCAAGTCTGATTATGTCTTTTCTTCCTCAGCCCCCTACATCAATAGTGGTGACTTTGAAGCTATCTGAGATGGTGGGCTTGATTGAGGATACTAAATCCTTAATCTGAACTTTACTCCCTTGTTTTTTTCCTCTTAAAAATCTTTCTTGGCTTACTACATATAGATAGAATGTTTGTGTCCTCCAAAAGTTCATGAAGTGCTAACCCCCAATGTGTTGTTATTAGAATACCTTTTGGAGTTGATTTGGTGGTGAGGATAGAGCCCTCATTAATGTGATTATTGCCCTTATAAAAGAAACCCCAGAAGCTCCCTTGTTCCTCTCACCAGGTAAAGACCTAGTGAGAACAGCCATCTATGAACTAGGAAGTAGACTCTTACCAGACACCACTTGGTCTTAGACTTCCTGCCTCCAGGACAGAAACACCATTTCTGTTGTTTTTAAGTCCCCCAGTCTCTTACAGTGCACTTAATGTACTAAAATAGAAACTGATACCAAGAAGAAGGACTGTTGCTCTAACAACTCCCTAAAAATATGGAAGCAGCTTTGGAACTGGGCAATGGGTCAATACTGAAAGAATTTTGAGCTGCCTGCCACAAAAAGCCTGCATTGCCATATATGGACCCTTATGGGTGATTTTGGTGGGGGCTTAGAAAGGAAAAAAAACAAAACAAACAGGATAGCTATAGAGAAAGCCTAAGTCTTCTTCAAGAATTCTAAATAATTCTGAACAGAATGTTGGTAGAAATGTGGATGGTAAAGGCCATTCTGATAAGATTTCAGATGGAAATGAGGAATAGTTACTGACAATTGGTGGAAGGACCTCCATTGTGATAGAGTGGCAAAAAACTTGCTGGGTTTTGCTTGTGTTCTGATGTTTTTGTGGAGGATAGATTTTACCGAGTGATGAAATTGGATATTTAGCTGTGAAGAGATTTCTAAGCAACGTGTTGAAGGTTAAGCTTGATTTCTCCTGACTGCTTACAGTGAAATATGAGAAGAGAGAGGTGATTTAAAACATACTTATTAAGTAACTAATAAATACAATAAATAAATTAATTGACAAGATTTGGAAAATTCTCTGTCTCTTTTGCAAAAAATGAGAAAGCATGTTCAGAAGAGAAAACTAAAAGTTTTTAGCCAGGCAGTCATTTGATAAAGATATGAATATGGACAAGAATCATGGGCCTATTCAACCATGTCAACAAAAACCAGGTTTTATTCCTCTAGTGGGAATGAATGAGCCACGAAGGGTCTCAGAGATCTTCAGGGCTGTCTATTCAGTTTCAAAAGAAAGGACCTATGACTCACTTTCAAGAAGCCAGATAACCTCTGCCCAAAGCAGTGGGGGCAGGGCTACTAGTGTCTTGGTCCCCAGTCCTTGCCTGGCAAACTTGCAAGGCAGGACATCTACCCAGATGTGTCCAGAAAGTGAGACTGCTCACTTCAGTGTGTTTGGATGGTAGGGCCTCCGTCCCAGTGGTCCTGGAAGAAAGGCAGGGAGCATCAAGTCAAAGAGGATTATTCTATTTCTTTTTTTTTTATTTGTTAGAGAGAAACACAGCTAGAGAGGAAGGACAATCAGGGGGAGTGAGAGAGGGAGATGCAGGCTTCCCGCCTAGCTGTGAGCCCGATGCGGGGCTCCATCCTGGGACTCTGTGATCATGACCTGAGCCAAAGGCAGGTGCTTACTTAACAACTGAACTACCCAGGGGCCCCCAAAGAGAATTATTCTTAAGCCTTAAGATCTCACAGAGTTTGCCTTGTAAGTTTGGACTTAGTGGGACCGATTACTCCTTACTGCTTTTGGAATGAGAATGTCTGTTCTATGCCTAGGTGTTGTAGTTTTAAAACACATAACTGACTTAGTTTCAGAAGTTCACAGCTGGAGAGCAATTGGCTTCAGGATACCTTCCTTGATTCTCATTCATATATGATTTAATTGATGTTTATATGAGACTTTGATTTTAAAGTTCACAGTTGATGCTGGAATAAGTTAAGACTGTTGGGGCTGTTAAGATGTAACAAATATATATTGCATGTGAGAAGAACAGGAATTTGGGGGACTAGGGATAGAATGCTGTAAGCTGAATATTTGGATCCTGTTCCCCCCCAATTCATATGTTGAAATCATGACCCCAGATTCATGGTGTTAGGATGTGATTAAGTCATTAGGTTGGAGCCCTCATGAATGGGATCAGTGTCTTTATAAAAGAGACCCTAGAGAGATCTCTTATGCCTACCATCTTGTGGAGATGCAGTGAGAAGACAACCGTCTATGAACCAGGAAGCAGATTCAAACACTGAATCTGCTGGCACCTTGACCTTAGACTTTCCCATCTCCAGAACTGTGAAAAATAAATTTCTTTTGTTTCTAAGATACCCAATCTATGGTATCATGTTGTAATAGTCAAAATGGACTAAGACACAGCTTCATCTTTTACTGTTTGGGATCTACAAGTATTCTTTTCTACCCCCCAACCCTACAAAGCTGCGGAAATCTGTATTCCATCAGTTTTACTCTTTTGTTTCTAAACCAAACAATCCTCACATAAGCTGTTTGTTTTCTTCCAGTAACTACTGACCAATGAAGCGATGTTATATGTTCAGATTTTTGTGGCAACCCAACTTTGGAGTGCCAGGATCTCTTACTTAGGGAAGTAGTACTAGCTACTGTAACAGACAAATCCCCAAATTCCAGTGGCTTAATGCAATAAAAGTTTAATTCTTGCTCACAATAAGTCCAGTGTACACAGTGGAAAAACCTCTATTCATCGGGACCCAGACTGGCAGAGATGAAAAGCTTCACCATGTTTGGCAAATAGCTAGCCTTTCACTGCCAGTTTTCTTTCTGAAATGCAACTCTAATAATATCATTTTCCTGTTGAAATCCTTCGTATGAATCCCTCATCACACTGAGAATAAAAATCCAAGCTCCTTCACATGCCATACAAAGATTACTTTGTTTTGAACTTTCCTACCTCTCACACAAACTGTATGCCCAGGAGTATATTGTTGCTTTTAAGTGCCTGCATTTTCAATCTATTTTCCTTATAGTGTAATGTTCCTTGTTTCTGGAATTCCCTTCTCCTCCAGTACCTCTAGGCACTGTCCTATCCATCCTGCAGAATCCCATTCAAGGGTCACCTCTTCTTGATGGCTGTCCCAAGCCCATGTCTAACAGAGATCAACTCTTTGTGTAATGTCTTGAAGTTAATTATGATTTTGTGTTTAACATGATGCACTTAAACATTTTTGTAATGTCTTTTTGTTCAGCCTTCTACAAAATCTAAAACAACACTTTCCTTAATACCTAGCATGATACCTATAGTGAAAGCAGCCAAAAGTATGTGACTAAAATATATTGCATGCTTAGCACTTTCTGAGACACATTAGAGTAGCAGTTACTCATTTTGAATCAGAAGTTTTAATCTTCTTAAGAACTATGAATTTAAGTGATGGTGATTCAGAGTGCTTAGCTTTATAAATACAAATAACCACTTGTAGTTTTCTGACTCCATGACAATCCCCTTTTTTTGTTTGTTTTTCAGAATAAAGGAAGTCTTCATATTTTGTTACATTTGCTTTCATTTTCTGATAAATTGTTAAATTTAAAGCTTTTATGTCATGATAGGTATTTGCATATATAGTATAGATGTATATTTTTTATTCTATTGAAGTGTAGTTGACATACGATATAATAGTTTCAGGTGTAGAACACAGTGATCCGTACCTATATACATTACAAAGTGATCACCATGATAAATCTGGCTATCATCAGTCAGTGTACAAAATTGTTACAATATTAACTGTTTTCTATACTGTACGTTTCATCCCCATGCCTTACTTATTTTATAACTTGAAGTTTATAACTTTTATTTAAGTTTTTATTTAATATACAGTGTAATATTAGTTTCCAGTGTACAGCATAGCGATTCAATACATCACTTTTCTACATTACCCAGTGCTTATCACAAATGTGCTTCCTAATTTCCATCACATTTTACCCATCCTACTTCCCCTCTGGTAATCATCAGTTTGTTTTCTATAGTAAGAGTCTGTTTCTTGGTTTTCCCCCCTCTTTTTTTTTTTTTTTTCCCTTTTGCTCATTTGTTTTGTTCCTAATTCCACATATCAGGGAAATCATATGGCATTTGTTTTTCTCTGACAAGTTATTTCACTTAATATAATACTCTCTAGCTCCATTCATGTCACTGAAAATGGCAAATTCTGTTCTTTTTTATGACTGAATAATATTCTGTGATATGTATGTGCCACTTCTTTACTCATTCATTAATTAGTGGGCACTTTGTTTCCATGTCTTGGCTATTACAAATAATGTTGCAGTATTGAATATATGGGTGGACATATATTTTTGAACTAGAACTTTTGTTTCTTCAAATAAATACCCAGAATTGGAATTGCTGGATCATATGGTATTTCTGTTTTTAATTTTTTGAGGAGATTTCATACCATTTTCCACAGTGGATGCACCATTTTGCATTCCCACCCAACAGATCATGAGAGTTCTCTTCTGTCCACATTCTTGCCAACACTTGTTATTTCTTGTGTTGTTGATTTTAACCATTCTGACAGGTGGGAGATATCTCATTGTGGTTTTGATTTGCATGTCCCTAATAAGAAGTGATTTTGAGCATCTTAAATGTATCTGTTGGCCATCTGTTTGTTTGTTTTTTTTTTTTTTGGAAATGTCTATTCAGGTCCTCTGCCCATTTTTTAAGTGAACTGTTCTTTTTTTTTTTTTTTTTTTTTTTTTTTTTTTTTTTTTTTTTTTTTTTTTTTTTTTTTTTTTTTTTGATACGCAGTTGTATCAATTCTTTCTGTATTTTAAATATTAGCCCTGTACTGGTTACATAATTTATAAATGCTTTCTCTCATTAAGTAGGTTGCTTTTTGTTTTGTTGATAGTTTCCTTTGCTGTGTAAAAAGCTTTTTAGTTTGGTGTCCTTTCATTTGTTTACTTTTCTTGCCTTTACATAAGGAGACAGATCGAAAAACTATTCAGACTGATGTCCAAGAGCTTACTGCATATTTTTTCCCTAGTTTTTTGTTTTCCAGTCTTACTTTTAAGTATTTAATCCACTTGGAGTTTATTTTTGTCTGTGGTGTAAGAAAGTGGCACAGTTTCGTTCTTTGCATGTAGCTGTCCAGTTCTCCTAGCACCATTTATTATAGAGACTGTCTTTTCCTCTTCGTGTATTCTTGCCTCCTTTTCAAAGATTAATGGACTGTATAAGCATAGGTTTATGTTTGGATTCTCTTTTCCATTCTGTTAATCTAGGTGTCAGTTTTTATGCTGGTATCATACTGTTTGGATTACCATAGTTTTGTAGTATCGTTTGAAATCAGGAAGTGTGGTACATTCAACCTTATTCTTTTTTCTCACGATTATTTTGGTATTCAGGGTATTTTGTATTTCCATATGAATTTTAGGATTATTTGTTAGGGTTCTGTGAAAAATGTCATTGTTATATTGATAGGGATTGCACTGAATCTGTAGATTGATTTAGGTAGTATGGGCATTTTAACAATTTTAATTCTTTCAAATCATGAGCACAGTATATCTTTCCATTTATTTGTATCATTTTAAATTTATTTTAGCAGTATCATAGTTTTTACCTTCTTGGTTAAATTATTTCCTTAGTATTTTATTCTTTTCAGTGCAATTGTAAATGGGGTGGTTTTCTTAATTTCTCTTCCTGCAAATTCATTATTAGTATATGGAAATACAATGCCTAAGGGTATTTTAATGTGATTTTTAAAAAAATATTTTATTTATTTATTTGGCAGAGATCAAAAATAGGCAGAGAGGCAGGCAGAGAAAGAGGGGGGAAAGCAACTCTCCACAAAGCAGAGAGCCCGATGTGGGACTCGACCCCAGGACCTTGAGATCATGACCTGAGCCGAAAGGCAGAGGCTTAACCCTCTGAGCCACCCAGGCATTAATCTAGCTTCTGCTATGTGTGAAGAGCTATGTTAGTATCTTAGAGGGATGAAATTGAATAAGATGTACTATTTCCTGCCTTCATGCAACTGTAGTGAAGACCATGTTGCATTAGAGAGTTATAGGGCAAGAGTGGCCTCAGCTTTTGGTATTTTCAGAAATGATTTTTGTGGCTCATGCTTTTAATTTTCCACCTGCAGAATTTTAATTACTTGGATTTTCACCAATTACTTAGGTGCCATGTAACAAAGATTTTCCTTTAAACCCATCCTTATTAGAGATTAAGCTGCTTAGTTTTCCTCCCCAAATTAGTGCTGATGAAATCTACAAGTTAAATGCTGAATGGACAATACTGTTATTCTTTTCTCTAAATCATCCATATCTTATGGTATGTGATAGAAGGAAGGTAAACTTTGGATTCTACAGACTTGACTTTACTTTCCAACTTCTTCCTTAGCCAACCATGTACTGTCTGAGGGAGTGAGTCACTGAGCCTCTATTTTATTATCTTGAAAATTCAATGAATGGTGATTAAGTTATAATAAATGAAATAATATATAAAAATGCAATGCATATATTCCAACCATATTAGAGATTTTTGAAGGCTGACAAGTCAATTCCATTTTGGAATTAGCATGAAATAGATGTTAAATATATGAATAAATGAATATTAAATAACAAAAAAAATCTTGGTCACATACTTCTGGTTTTCCTGTAAGTGAGAAATTGCTCATCGATAAGTGTTCTTTGATTTGTGATATTTTCTCAATGTGCACAAATATTACATATAAATAAATCACACATAGCTTTGTTTTTTCCTTTCCTTTCTGTGGGATATGCCGTAGACACAAATCTGTTTTATTGAAAAACATTTCTGTTAGAGGGTACAGTGACTCCTGATTGACCATGGTTCATTCTTTTCAAATATATACAGTGTTCCCAATGAAATCTTTTCAAATAACCTCTATGAACCAAGTTCTTTAATAACTGTTTCCTTTGAATTTGTTTTTACACATGACATCGAACATGTAAAAGGAAACTACGTGGTTATTGAATCAATTAATCTGAAATGAATTATTTAATGACAACTCTTTGCTCAGGAATAGTAAGTTTATTTTTCTGTTGCATATAAATCATATAAATCACGATTTAAATCGATGTTGGGAGTATTTGACATATGTGTTCTTCTTTGTATTTTCCGATCTGTATTATGCTGTCTAGCCATCACAACAACCAGGCAAGAAATATTTTGTTCTAATGGATGAGGAAACATATATTTAAAGAGTCCAATTTATTTTTTAAAAAATTGCAGAGAGAGAAAATTATAGTATAAGGAATCAAACTCACTTCTTCTGATTCTAAGTCTTCAATATTTAAACAAAACAAAACAAAGAAAGGACTTCAAAAGCTAACACCAGGAAGACACTGGTACTCTCATTCCCTGAGGCTTCGAAGATGAAGATTAAGTCCTGCGAATTCTAACTGTCTCATTTATTCAAAGAGCTGGAATAGAAAGCTCAGAAATCTTTGGGGACCCACTCCAAAGGCACCGGATTTGGCACTGAAATCATCCCTAAAGCACAGATTGGAGCAGGAGCAAGGAAAAGGAAGCATTTGCAGTGCACCACTTGTATTTTAAGGCCTTTTTCGTGTTATAATTTTATTAAAGTGTTTTCAGTAGCTTCAAGGATCAGGATAAAGTGAAGCACAGAGGCTTTTGGGATGGGGTTATGGCAAGTTGAAGTTTGGCCTATGGATACCAAAAGCATCTTCCTGTGTTGTAAAAATAATAAAAATGAGTCAGATGAGGCATTTGGGAATAGTAAATCTTAGGTCTGTATCTCTGCCAAAAGATGCAACAGAAACAACCACATCTCTCCCAACTCTGCTGTTTGCCTTGTTGTTGCCAAATTCACCAGTGTAATGTCCATTAAAATAACGTCTTTGAGAAAATGGCACAGTGTCAGTGTTGTCTATGAGAATGAGCAAAACAGAAATAGGAAAATAGCACTTGTGACAATCTCTAACTGAATAACTATGGGGAATCAAACTTCTAAAAGAAAAAATCCATCATAAGAAGATGGGTAAAAGGAAGCAAACTATCTCAGATCAAACTATGAAGTCCAATCACTGAAGGTAATCACAGCTCAAACACAGTGAAATGGATCACCATCTCATTGATTTATGGCCCAGTTGTCTTCTTGATTCTTTAAAGCCTTAATACAGAAACTACTGTGCATTAATGTGTGATGATAATACTCACTTATGACCTGATAGGCTCTCAGTTGAGCATCCTCTGACTTTTCAAAATTGGTCACATAATCGTCACATGTGAGCAGAGTCCAGTCTTACCTCTATAACCAATTCTCTTCTGAAAAACCAAGATAAGGAGATTTGGCTTAGTAATTTATGACATCAGTGATGATAACTTGCTATTGGATCTGCCTTGTCTTCCTTAGAGCTGTCATCCTCTCTGGTTCCCCAGCAACTGAATTCTTCTGAATTTCTACTCTTCAGTGTAGCCCTGCTCGGACACCCTTGATGTGTGCCTCTGTCCATTAGTCCTTCTCCACAAAAACGCATCTTGCATTTGGACACAGTTTAGGATTTTGACAATTTTTTCTGCAAATACTCCATTTTTCAAACAGCATTTAAAAGCGTTCTCATTTTTCACACCACAGACTGCACTTCTAAGACCTGATCTTAGCGTACTTCTTTAGATTTGGTTTTCTTCTCCCTGCTCTGACCTTTCACAAGGTGACCATATGAGAGAAGCCTTATTTCTGATTTCCTAATACTCAAGTGATGGAGGAATGTGTTATCCTTGACCAGTAAGATGATTGACCAGTAAGATGATACTTGTGATAATTTTATGAGTAAACTTGGCTGGGTCAAGGGGCCACTGGGTGCCTAGATATTTGGTCAAACATTATTTCTGTGAGGATATTTTGGGTGAGATTAACACTTAATTTGATGGACTTCGAGTAAAGCAACTTGCCCTTAGAATGTTGGTGGTTCCCATCCAGTTTGGTTAAAGGCCTGAATAGAAAAAAGTATTCGCCTTCCCTTAAAAGAGAGGATTATCCAGGAGTAGACTGCTTCAGCTCTTCCTGGACTGCCTTCAGACTCAAACTGGAGCATCAGCTCCGCTGGGTCTCCAGCCTGCTGGACCAGGATTTGGGTCTTGCCAGACTCATGTAAGCCATTTTCTTAATACATCTCTTTGGTCAAATTTTCTTTAATAAGTCATAAGATTATATATACAAGTCTCAACAGAGTTCAAGTATTCCTATCACATAGAACACTAGTGTATATCATATATTGCCATCTATAAATTGTTTGTTTAAAATTTTGTCTATTAAATTGGGAAAACTGCAAATGGGACATCTAACAATTTTACTCATTGATATTTCTTATCACTTGTCGGGGACGGTGCATGATCTGCCCTTCCCTCATTGCCCAAGCCACCAGAAATTCTGGTGGAGGTACCTGTGAATGTGAATGAAAGCCCAGAGGGGCTTTCCCCACCTAGAATCCAAAAAGCCACTTACCCTGTGGGTCAGGGCAATATGTCCTTGGTGTGCTTATTCAAGAGGTATAGTTCTATTTAATCCTCCTCCCGGTAATCATATCTCTATATCTTATCTGTATTTCTTCATCCCTGTGCCTCAAAGGTTTCAACTTCTGTGAGTTTAAGCAATCACTCTACCCTGCAGTAACAATACTAATCCTGTCTCTAGGGTGGGTGCAAAAGCAGTTAAAGATTTAACTGTACCACCCAACTTCCTCATGTGGGAATAATAAAAGACTGGGACCCTTGACAGTCAAGGGAGACGGAGAGAAACTGAGAGACTGAGAGACAAAGCCATGAGACAGAGAGAGACTGAGAGCCCACTGAGAGACTGAGAGACTGAGAGACTGAGAGACAGAGAGATAAAGGCAGAGGGCCTGCGAGGAAGCAGCAAGAGAGCCTTAGAGGAGAGAGCAGGAGAGCTGGCAAACAGCAAGAGATCCTGCTTCGACAGACCTCCCGGCTCAGGTGTGTTTTTGGCCGCCGACACTCGTCATCCTGCTCAACCCCACCTTTTTCCCCTGGCTGGACCAGGGGAGAAACCCCAAACCTCGTAGCCCAGGAAGGAGCTACAATCACTCTCTACTTTTTCTAATTTCTCACCTACTCATTTCATTGACTTATTATATATGAAAATGTATATAGTTTAAAGTAACATTTTGATATATGTATACGTTGTGAAATTATTACTACAAACAAGTTAATTAGTGCATCTGTCACCTCACATAGTTACCCATATTTTTTTTTCATGGTGAGATTACTTGAGATCTATTCTTAGTGAATTGCAAATATACGTCACATCATTATTAATTATGGTCACGGTGATTGAAGTTTGTACCCAGTGATTCACATCTCCCTTCTGTCCCCACCCCTTCAGCCCTACTATGTTACCATACTGTTGTTACCATGAGTTTTGATTTTTTTTTTTAATTAAGTCTACATATAAGTGAGGTCATGCAGTATTTGCTTTTCTGTGTCTGGCTTATTTCACTTCGCATAATGGCCTCTAGATTTGTCATGTTTTGCAGTTGGCAACATTTGCAAATGGCAACATCAAGTAAGTGGCAAGATTGCCTTCTTCTTTAAGGCCAAATAATATTCTCTTCTCTCTATATATAGAACATAATGTAACAGAATATATATAGAGAGTAGTATATATATATATATATATATATATATATATTTACTAAAGTTTTTTATTCACTTATAAAATGGATGTTTGATGGATACCTAGGTTGTTTCCATATCTTGGCTACTGTGAATAATGCTGTGGGGAACTCAGAAGTACAGATATCTCTTCCAGTGATTTTATTTCCTTTGGATATTTATCCAGAAATGGGATTGCTGAATTATATTGTAGTTCTATTTTCAGTGTTTTGAGGAACCTGCGTACTGTTTTCCATAATGGCTGTACCAATCTACATTTCCACTGGCAGTGAACAGGAATTTCCTCTTCTCTACATCCTTGCCAACATTTAACTATTTTTTGGCTTTTTGATAATAGCCATTCTAACAGGTGTAAGGTAATAATGTCATTTAGTTTTGATTTGCATTCCACTGATTATTAGTGATGTTGATCATTTCTTCAAATTTCTTCATTTCTTCTTAGTCATTAGTATGTCTTCTTTGGAAAAATATCTATTCTGTACCCACTTTTTTAGTTGGGTTAATTGATTTTTGCAATTGAGTTATATGAGTTCCTTATATATTTTGAATATTAGTCCCTTATCAGACATGTGATTTGCAAATGTTTTCTTCCATCCTATAGGTTACTTTTACATTTTGTTTCTTCTGCTGTGCAGAAAATTTTTAGTTTGATGTAGTCCCATTTATTTTTGCTTTTGTTGTCTATGTTTTGGTGCCAAACACAAAAAATCATTGCCAAGACTAGTGTCAAGGAATTCTGTCTTATGTTTTCTTCCTGGACTTTTATGGCTTTATGCTTTCAGGTTTTTGTTTTCCTCTTTCTGTGAAAAATGCCATTGAAATTTAAATAGGGATTGCATTAAATATGTAGATCACAATGGTTGCATGGAGTTTTAACAATATTAATTTTTCTAATCCATGAGATGTTCTATTTAATTTTATCTTCTTCCATTTCTTTTTATATAGTTTTTAGTGTACAGATCTTTCATCTTCTTGGTTAAATTTATTCCTAAATACTTTATTTTTTCAGATTGTTCGTCATTAGTATATAGAAATGCAACTCTTATTTATTTATTTATAATTTTAATTTTTAATTTTTTAAAAAGATTTTATTTATGTATTTGACAGATCACAGGCAGGCAGAGAGGGAGGAGGAAGTAGGCTTCCCGCCCAGCAGAGAGCCCTGAGATCATGACCTGAGCTGAAGGCAGAGGCTTTAACTCACTGAGCCACCCAGGCACCCTGCAACTCTTTTTTAAATGTTGATTTTGTATCCTGAAGTATTACTGAATTTGTTTATTAGTGTTAATAGTATTTTGGTGGACTCTTTAGGATTTTCTATATATTAGATCACGTTATTTGCAAACAGACAATTTTCCTTTTTCCTTTTCATTTAAGATGCCTTTTATGATTTTTTTCTTGCCTGACTGATCTGGCTGGGACTTCCAATAGTATGATTAAAGAGAAGTGGTAAGAGTGGGTACTCTGTTGTGTTCCTAATGAAGGAAAAGTTTTATGCTTTTCACCATCGAGTAGGATGTTAACTGTAGGCTTGTCATACACACACACTCACACACACGCATATATATGTGTGTGTGTATATATATATACGTATATATTATATATATATACATACATTTAGATAGATACCTTCTATAGCTGTGTGTGTGTGTATACCTTCTTTAATTTGTTGAGAGTACTTATAAAGGGGTTTTAAATTTTGTTCAATTTTTTTTCTTTTTTTAAGATTTTCTTTATTTGACAGAGCACACGCAGGGAGCGGGGAGAGCTGTAGAGGGAAAGGGAGAAGCAGACTCCCCACTGTGCAGGGAGTTGGATGCTGACTCCATCTCAGGATCCCAGGATCATGACCTGAGCCAAAGGCCGACATATTTAACTAACTGAGCCACTCAGGTGCCCCTTTGATGATTTTCTCCCTACAAATTGAGGCAGTCATGTGATTTTTATCCTTCATTTTGTTAAAAGTGGTATGTCACATTTATTGATTCACGTATGTTAAATCACCCTTGCATCATAGGGATAAATGATAAATCTAAAGTGCTTATGATATACAATCATTTTAATGTGCTATTGAAATCGGTTTGCTACTGTTTTGTTGAGGAATTTTGCATTTATCATCATGAAAGATATGAGCCTGTCATTTCCTTTTTCTTGAAATGCTGAGATATCTGCTGCTATCCTATTGGGGGTTCGCTTGTATGTGATGAGTTTCTTTTCTCTTGCTGCTTTCAAAATTTTCTCTTTGTCTTTGATTTTTGACAACTTCATTATCATGTGTCTTGGTGAAGTCCTCTTTGGGTTGAATCTGTTTGGAGATTTTTATTAGTTTTATCTTTCCATACCTCTCCCCAGATTTGGGAAGTTTTTAGCTGTTATTTCTTTAAATATACTTTCTGCTCCTTTCTCTCCCTCTACTTCTGGGACTTCCTTAATACATGTATTGCTTACTTGTTGGTACCCAACTCTTTTTCATTCTTTTTTTCTTTTTAGTTCCTCTAAATGTGTAATTTCAAGTCATGTCTTTGAGTTTACATATTCTTTCTTTAGCTTGATCAAGTCTGTTATTGATACTTTTGCCTTTTTCTTTTTCATTCATTGGATTCTTTAGTTTCAGAGTCTTTTTTTGTTGTTCTTTATAATTTCTACCTCTGTTGAAATTCTTACTTTTTTCATGTATTTTTTTCCTCATGTTATTGAGTTATTTATATGTGTTCTGCAGTAGCTCCTTGAGCTTCTTTAAAACAATTATTTTGATCCTTTTAAGCATTTCATGGATCTTCATTTCATTTTCCATTAGTGGAAAATTATTATCCACCATTGTCATGTTTCCTTGACGTTTCATGTTTCTTGTAATTTTTCTTTAATGTCTGTGTATTAGTGAAGCAGTGACCTCTCTCAAGCCTCATAGACTGTTTATCTACAGGTGAGCGTGAGGGACCAGCTGGGTGAGCTGCAGCGGTTCTGCTTCCGAGGGGGTACAGCAGTTGAGCACTGTATCAGTGAAGGTTGCTGTGGCCTGTTTTGGCCAGGACTGGTGGGATTTGCAGCAGTGGCAAGTGCCGTTAGGCATTCAGTGGCAAAGGCTGCTGCAGTCCTCCTGATGGCTTTTTGTTCCATGGAAGTGGTCGTGGCTGAAGCATTCTCTCTTAAACCCAGGTGAAGTTTGCAGGTGCACTTGCTGTGGGCGTGGTCCCAGGGCCTAATGCACAGGCACCTGAGGAGTAGCCACAGAACTAACATCTGAAGTCTGAATGCCCTTGGAGCAGCCATGTAGCTCGGATCCAGATAGCGGGCACCCCTAGTTGCTGCAGGGTCAAAGGCATGGGCAGTCTCACTGGGGTAGTGGTTTCCGAGTCTAGATGTAGGTGTTTACAAAATCACCGTGGAGCCAGGGTCTAGGATGAGAGCTAGCCCACAGTAGTGGGGGCTTGTGGGTATAAGATGTGGGAGTGCTTGAAGTGGCCATGGCGTGTACAGGATTGGAAGGAGGTGGCCTTGATCCTTGAATGTTACCACAGAAGCTTCTTGATTGGATGAGGGGAGTGGTGTTGCAGTGTCACCCACGTTAGGGGGTCAGTAGTGGTAATGACTACTGATTGTCTCATGGTAAAGCTGCTGACTTCCTCTCCAGAGTAAGCTTATGGGGTTCATACCGGTGAACATGATGTGGTCCTCCAGTGTGAAAAATATGGGGAGTCCACAGCCATTAGCTGCCATGACGGCTGTTGAGGTCCTCAGAAGTAAAATTTGCCAGGATCTCCCACACATTAGGCTAGTGGGGACTGGGGTGGCACCTGCTGTATGGGTGATACTGATAACCCTGCCACTTTTCTTTGTTTTTAGCCAATCGCAGTCATCTCAGCTCTGCCAATTTCTCCATGTCTTTCTATGCCATTCTCTGTTTATTGTGTTGCTGCAGAAGGTTAAAAGTGGATCCTTTTTTTTTTTTTTTTTTTAAGATTTTATTTATTTGACAGAGAGAAACACAGCCAGAGAGGGAACACAAGCAGGGGGAGTGAGAGAGGGAGAAGCAGGCTTCCCGCCGAGCAGAGAGCCCGATGTGGGACTCGATCCCGGGTCTCTGGGATCATGACCTGAGCCGAAGGCAGTCGCTTAACCAACTGAGCCACCCAGGCGCCTAAAAGTGGATTCTTAAGCCCTCCGAGGGCTATTTGCATTTGTGGATGGCCCTCTGATAGTTGTTTTAAATGGGGACTTAAAGGCTGGTAACTTCTACCCCAAAATCTTGCTGATAGCACCTACAAATTTTTTAAAGATACATGATAATGAAATGCATTTAAAACAGTATCAAAAATATTACCAAAATATGACAGTACCCAGAACTCTTTTATATTTAAATTTTGCCTCATTTATAATTTAAAATATACATTTGAATTTAGAACTCCAAGCTTTTGTGATTCTAAATAGTTTTGTTAAGTGTTTATAATTTCTGATAAATTCCCACAAATTTTCCTCTGACCAATATTTTGCTTATATTTGGTAAGTATTAATACATAGAGATAGGATTGGGTTTGTTTTTTTTTTTTGATAAATGTCTTTTTATTAAGCCTTTGATTTTTTTTTTTTAATCTAGGAGTGTCTTTAATTCTTTTTCAGGTAACAGTTTTTATTTGATTCCAATATTTTTGTGATGTCGTTTTGTTGCATTGATTTACTATCTAAAATGCTATCTTATCAATTTTTTAGATGTTAATGAATGTGTTATACTCTTAACACTAATATTAGGACCATAATAAAACTGAAACCAAAAGTAAAATTGAAAACAAAGGGATGAGGCGCCTGAGTGGCTCCGTTGTTAAGTGTCTGTCTTTGGCTCAAGTCCTCATCCAATGGTTGTGGGATCAAGCCCCACATGCGGCTCCCTGCTCAGCGGGGAACCTGCTTCTCCCTCTCCTACTTCCCCTGCTTGTGTTCCCTCTCTCACTGTGTCTCTCTCTGTCAAATAAGTAAATAAAACCTTTAAACAAACAAACAAACAAAAAACAAGTGGAAAAACTTCTAAAAAATAAAGTATTTATTTTATCTCTGGGTAAAATTGGCTTAATTATATTATACAAATAACATAAAACATAAAATATCATATATAAAAATGTAAAAATAGTGGACAGGAATAAAGTGTTATAATCAGCATCTTACCTCCCCATGTAAACTCACAAAGCAACAACAAGTAGATAAAAAATAAATAGTGGTGAGGAGGATCTAATTGATATAGCCATGAAAGTTGTAGTGATAATTCACATAAAGTAATACTTTTCATGGAACAATTCTGTAGTTACTTTTGGTTGAGAGTTAGATATAACACCATAAAAGTGGGGCGTATAGTCATTGATGCCTAATTATTTAAAAAGTAATATAAATAGTTTGCCTTTGTCAAGCAGAGACTAAATGATTTGCTGATATATTATGTCCAGGGAAGACCAGCAGTAACTCAAACAGAGACCATTTCTGGGAGAATTAGGATAACACACAAAAAATGGTTATATAACATGGACTTCAGACTTGGTGGTATAGTACAGAATTATAAAATTCTTTGTTATATATGATTAGAGCATTTCCCAGCAGCAGGTGTATAGTAACATTCTAAATAAATATAGTGTGTAGTTCATCCCTTTTACATACCACCCTGCAGCTTATTAAAAAAAGGTTTCATGTTTGGGGTGCCTGGGTGGCTCCGTTGATTAAGCATGGGACTCATGATTTTGGCTCAGGTCATGATCACGGTCCTGAGATTGAGCCTAGCATGGGCCCCATGCTCATAGCAGAGTGGGCTTGAGATTGCACTGCACTGCTCTCTGTCAACTTCCCAGATGTGTATAATCGCGGGAGCTCTCTCTCTTGCTCTTTAAAGTAAACAAAATCTTTCAAAAAAAAGGTTAATATTTAATTAATAATAATATGTTCACAAGGAAGACTATTGGGTAAATTATATATTTTATTTTTAGTATTACATATACTTCTTAAAATAAGACCTATTATTCATAAAATATTTATTGTGTGTTTTCTAAATACTGGACTTTACGTAAAGCCCTGCGCTTCTTAAAACACACAATTGTGTTTTAAATTTGGTAAGGTTGGGAAGATGAAAAATAAAAGAATACCAAATCTGAAACAAATATTGAATAAGTATTTTTCTTTAAATTAGCAAGAATCTTTTCTTATGCTGTATCTGTTTTAATTATATTTCATTTTTATTTATTAAATCTTCCAATCTTTTAATTTTGGCCAGTTTATGAAATCTTTATTACTACTGGGAAATTGATTTTGTGAAATAAGTTTATCTCTAAGTTTTTAGCTTAGGGGATATTTTTGTCATTTTAAGGCCTTCTCCTCTTTCCTCCCTTCTTTCTCTTACTTAAAAAAAAAATCAGTTACTGAGTTTCAACAATCAGTATACATTATGATGATTTTTGATAATTTTATGAGATTTTTAAAATGGATTTAGAGGGTTATGTTGAATTCCATTAATTTTCCTGAAGTTCTGTGGATTCGGAATTTGATTCCTATTTTGTTTTCCACAGGAGACTGCTGTGACTGAAACCAAAAAAGTGACTTCAAAGGTCAGCATTTTAGGTAACGAGACATGTGAGGCAGATATATTTTAAACATTTTGATGCTCCTTAGACTGCACATTGACACCTGCTATGTTATCGCCAGCTCGTCTGGGCAAAGCAATTTGTCTTTGTTGTAGTGGCGGTTTGTCTGTGTTGGTGACAACAAACACATGATGACAATTATGCTTTTGTCATAATATTGAACCATGTGAAGGTAGCTGTGATTCTGTGAACATTCTAGACAGTGACAATAAGAAAAACTCCTCATACCAGTCTCTTGTCAAATGCTTTTTCCTTAAATACGATTTCCTGAAAATTGCATTTTATAGCCCTTTGATGACATATGTGGCATGTGAAATTCAAACAGTAAAATATAAAGCTTGTCAACCTACTCTGTTTTGATGGAAATTTGTGCATATATTTACGGAAATACTGGCACAACACACTTTCCATGGTATCTCTGGAATGTTTTATATAGTTTTAGGTACAGCAGCCCAATACTAATTGTTACATTTTATAGGAAACTGTTTCTTTATAGTTATAGTTGCCTAAATCATTTGAAATCAATGTATTTACAAAAAAGTTACATTGTATGACAAACCAAAAGACTGGGAAGAAAATGGTATATAGATACAGATATATAACCTAAAATAATATTTTAATGCATTTTTAAAATATATTTTTGTTTGGTAATTTTCCCTGGGAATTACATCTCTGCAACTTAGGAAGCTGGAATTTCTTCCCATTAGAGATACAGTAATAACTTTGTAATTAGTGAAATCATTGTCACACTGCATAATCAGCTCATTGAACACATACATTATAGTAAAAAAAATAATAAAAAAATTCTTGATAGTAACATAACTGTCCCATTAAAGTCTTGATTAACTTTATAACAATAATGTAGTATCATTTTACTTTTATAAATTAGCACACAAATTGGAAATATATCAAACAATGCTTCTGTATCTTTACAGAAGGGAGGGATGCTTAATTAAAATAATATAATGCTGGCAACACTAATTTCTTATTGTGGGGATTTAGCAACTCATTTCAGAATGTGAGGCCAAAATTATATTTCAGCAGTTTTATGTTAAATGTTTCAAGGAAAGCCATACGGCCCCTGGGCACTGCATGATAGACAGTCGTATCAGGAACAATTGATGTGTGTAATGACAATTGTGAACATCCTTTCCAGATGAGCTGACCCACCCTGATTCCACCCTGCTGCTCCTGTTTGGTCAGCAGGTGCCTTTCACCATCTGTTTCTCTCATAGCAGCGGAATTGTTTCTCTTATTGTGCACCTAGATGGTAAAGCATGTTGAATATGAAATATAGTTTGTAGGTCATGGGATTGTCTAAGTATTTCTGTTTAATTTGGAAACACTAATTTTAGCTTTCAATGTATTTTCCTTTGCTGGTAGGAAAAGAGCTTTTATTCTGAGTGTAATCAAACCAAAGCATGTAAATTTTTAATAGGGACCATATATATAATTACAGAGATTGCTGTAATTTGCTGTTTGTATTATTAACATCCTTAAGACGACATAATGATCATTCCTTCTAACTAAGTACTTTGCATGATTACTAAACTGGCCATGAAAACTATAGAGCCTCTGAGAAAACGTGTATGCTCTGATGGCCTGAAACCTATACATAATTTTTGCATTGTTCTCCTATGGCTTCCCAAAAAATCAAAACTTATGTATTTTTTTAATCTTGTATTTATTAATATTATATATATTTAAATATTTTATTTATTTGACAGAGAGAAACACAGCTAGAAAGGGAACACAAGCAGGGGGAGTGAGAGAGGGAGAAGCAGGCTTCCCGCCGAGCAGGGAGCCCGATGCGGGGCTTGATCCTGGGTCTCCAGGATCATGACCTGAGCCAAAGGCAGTAGCTTAACCGACTGAGCCACCCAGGTGCCCCAATATTTTTATATTTTAACAGAGCCCTGATTTTTAATATTATATTCAGGAGATTTCATTTATGCCTCCTTGAAGCCAATTCTATTCCTCTTGGTTTGGAGGGAATGGAAGATAAGAAATTAAATCATGCTGAGATTCTTCTAGGGAGTGATGGGTAGGGCGCATGCAGCAGATGAATAGAGAAATGGTTCATTCTTGAGAGAAGAAGGAAGAGCAGCCGGAATCCGAACCTAGTCATTATAATCCATATTTCCAAAAACATTCAATAATAAGACATACTGATATCTTTAAAATGTGATTTTCATCACCTTTCTCTTTGTTTATTTTAATGTAATGATAATGCAGAGAAAATCAAGAGTGCTGGTTTTGAGTTATTTCATTAGTTATTTCTATAACCCTGGATCAATAATTCAAAATCCAAAGCTTTACAGTGGTCCTGAATGATGTGGGCTGTAGTAATTGTGTGAACTTCCCTTTCGCCCTTGTCCTTCTCATTCACTTGGCTCCTGTCTTAGTAGCTTCATCACTATTCCTTGAAATTGCCAAATCCATTCCTTCTGCACTTTCCTCTGCCTAGATCCTATACTCCAGGCATTTTCAATTTCTACAGTTCTTTGATCTAAAGTAACCTTATCCATGATGCTCTCCTTGACCATTTAACGAAAAATTGTTTCCATCCAGAAGAACTTCTCTGTTTCTCTTAAGCTCCTTTAATTTTTCTCAAGCCCTTTTCAAGCACCTTGACCAAATTTGAATTTACTTATTTGTTTATTTTTTCATCCTCCTTGCTAAAAATAAACTCTCGGCAGCACAGGCATTGTCTGCTTTGCCTATAGATCCTAGAACAATGTGTGACACATAGCAGACTTGTGGGATATCGCTGCTCCATGAATGAAGTCATTTAGTAACCACTTTGTACCCTCTTTGTACAAGCATCCTACTACAGATGGACTAGAGACATGCTGCTGAGTAAAACAGGGGCCTGCCCCTTTGTGAAGATAAATTCTTGGGTACAAATTATTTATAGTCTGTTAAATCTGTACATTATTTATCTTCCTCTACCTATTATTCATTAATGAAGGATTAATGTTACCAGGGTTTCTTTAGAGTTACACAGTTTTATAATATTACTATTCTAAGATCGAGTTACAGTTCAGATCTCCCTTAATCTACCTTCATTTCGCTTGCTTATTTCTTTCTAAAGCCTGTTTTATAAATAGCAACCTCTATTCCTAGAAGTATGCCCTCAAAATTATCAACTCTGAACTTGTGTAAAGATTCTTCTTTGTACCAAGATCATTCTCTTTGCTCAACTTTGTCTGTCTGAATTTTTGTCTACTTTCAAAGGGGATCCAAATCCCCCTCGACTTTCCTAAATCAACTTACAGTGATTGCTGGTTCGTTTTTTCAGTCTCGCGTATGTGAAAAAATAAATGGAGAGCTAGACAGACACACTACTTCTTAAAGTCTCTTGCTCGTGATGATAAAGTTTATGTGTGTCCCCAGGCTTCCAACTCAGAAATCTTTTGCCTAGATCCAGATATCATGTATTCCTTTGTACTGTTGTCTTGGTCCATTCAGGCTGCTATAAGAGAATACCACAGACCAGGTGACTTATACACAACCAAAATGCATTTCTCACAATTTTAGAAAATGGCAGCTTCATTGGCAGCTTTGTTGGGTGGTGAGGCCCTACTGCCTGATTCCCAGGAAGACCATCTTCCTGCCATGTCCTCACATGACCCCTGTCTGAAGTCTCATTATAAAGGTTCTGATAGCATTCAAAGGTCCTACCTCCAAACACCAGACATCAGGGATTGGGTTTCAGCATATGAATTTTGGGGGAATACAGACATTCAGTCTGTAGCAACTGTTAGTTTTTCTTTATAATGCTAAGTAAACACAAATTAGGTGAAGTATGTTTTATATTGGAAGATGCAAGACTTTTTGACTTAATGATAACACTCAGAGCTTTCAAAACTTTTCAGAGCATCTGATCCTTTTTGTACTATTTTCTGAAAAGGATATGTTACTTAATGGGATCTCAGTGTATATCACATATTACTGTAATTTCTTCTACAAAAATATACACACACCCTTATGTATATGTATGGATAGGTCTGTGTTTCATCTCTGTTTTTCTAAATGCAAATGTGAGCACAAGAGAGATACTTCTTAATCTATGCATTTTTCACTTAATTCCTTTTTTTTGGAGATCTTGTGTATTATTCCTTGTTGTATTAAATGCTTGCAGAGTATTCCATTATGTAGAATATAATAATTTAGTTAACTTGTATCTGGGTATCTCTTGATGGATAATTTATATATTTTTATTATTCTGTTTTGCTATTCCTAATATAATATAATATATATATATAAAACACATATCACATAAATATAAATAGTTTTTCATAAATTTATGGGTTATTTATTCTTTTTTGTGAACCACATGTTCCTATTTTTGGTTGATTTTTGTATTGATCCAATCATCCTTTCCTTTTAAATTTGTATGGGCTCTTTGTAAATTGAAGGTATTAGTTCTGTGTCAAGTGTTGTAAATATGTTTTGCCAGTTGTCATTGGTATTCAGTTCTTTGAGATTTAAGACAACTCATGAAAGTAAGGCTGTGAAAGCCACTCAAAATTAAGTGGATATCTGAGGCAATTTTTCAGTAGAGTCTACCCAAGGAAAAAAATGCTCAATCACCTTAATATTTCAAAAGGAAATGTTAATTTGGCTTATTTTTTAGGGAATAAAATAACTGGCATGGCAAAAATAATCTTTTATCTGGAGTGCAATGGCATAAATAATATTTAATAGCTTCTGCAACACAGTTCATATATAATCTTAGACATGTTGTAGGTATCTTAGGGAACTTTTTCTTTTTTCAGTTCCTGGTCATTTCTTGAAAATAGTTGTTTCTGGTCATAGGGACATGTATTATTATGTCTCCTCTGTGTTGCTGTGTCATTAATAATTCTAATGTAGTTTAAAGTAAAAAAAAATTATTTCTTGAGAATTAAATACTTAGGAAAGAATAATAGTGATAATTACATTGACAAAGGCAATCATTTAGGACACACAAACAAGTACCAACCAGCATTGAGAGGGGGTCTGCCTAATCTCCTACCTTTCTCTCTTCATTGTTCCCCCCACTTGCTTGAAATATAACAGTTCTTTTTTAATTAAAGATTTTATTTATTTATTTGAGAGAGCAAGAATGTGCATGTGCATGAATGGGGGGAAGGAGAGAGGGAAGGAGAGAGAGAATTCCAAGCAGATACCCCTCTGAGTGGGAATCTCAATGCAGGGCTCCATCCTAGGACTCTGAGATCATGTCTAGAAACGAAGTCAGATGGTTAACTGACTAAGCCTTCCAGGTGCCCTGAACTGTCACGGTTCTTATTGAAAGAAATTTAGTTGCACAGTTCCCTTTTCTGGTCATGGGTGAGAATTTGGAATCCCCCCTTATATAATTATTTACAAATGAGAAGTATTTACATCATCGTTTCCATTTTCACACTTTCTAGCTTGGGTTACAGAGTTAGTAAATATGGTCAGGGTTGCATGTGAGCTCACCTCAGACACTTTCCTTCTTTTAAATCATGTTTATTGGTGGCATAGTGGTTTCCATTTTAATTTCTTTCTACTTGTAGTTTAACATAATTCTTCCCATCTATTTGCTACATATGGAGATACCATTTAAAATGGTTTCTGGAAAACATTATTTATACGCAGATGTTGCTATATTCACATACAGAATCTTTTATCTACAATGCAACAACATAAATAATATTCAATAGCTTCTACCACAAAAGAATTCATTGAGAACACACAAGTATATGTTCTAAATAGAAGTGGAATACTTTTTTCTCTCTATCAATCATCTATTTACTTACCTGCACAAATAGGTAAATACAGATAACAAAACAAAACAATAGAAATACATAAAGTGTGTATGTCTACGTGTGTGTGCATGCATGTGTGTGTGTGTGTGTGTGTGTGTGTACAGAGAGACATAGAGAATTTCACTTCTTTCTGGTACATTTTTTATCACTGAAAATATATTCAGAGCACAGTATTAGAGAAACTATAATGTTTAAAAATAGAGAACATCTGGAACAAGTCTCATAGATTTTTCTATGGATAATCGATGAGGTAAAAACAAAAACAGAAACAAAGCAAGTTTCCATTACCTATAGCCAAGGTGTAAGCACTTCTGGGGGACTTGGGAATGAGTGAGAAGTCACATGGTGCAGATCTTAGGAGGGTGGGCTCCTGATGCCTGGTGATTGGGTTCACTAGCTGTGGCTCATTAGCAGTGACACCACTATTCTTTGTATTTTAGGCTCATTTCTAATATATGGCTCATAATAATCTCCATCCCATAGGGTGTTGTGAGGATGGAAAGAGTTAATGCATGTAAAGTTCTCTGAGATGTTTGGCATACAGTAAATGCTGAATATCTGGTTGTATTGTTACTGTTATTATCCCATCGTAAGCCTGTGGAGAAGAGACTTTTTCCACACCTTCCTCACATGCAGCAATCACTCCGCTTTATTTGAGGTTCAGGTCAGCAGTGAGCTGGCTTTTAGAGAAATGCAGACCAAGTGGGAGAGTGAAGAAGGGGCATGCCAATTAGTGGAATGGCAGCTGAAAAGCTTGGGCATGATTGTTGCCATGAGACTGGAGCCGAGGGCACGTGGGAGGGTTGGCAATAGGGTGAGAAAGGTAGGCTGGCATCAAACTGTGACCAGCGTACTTGTCATATGGAAAACATTTAAAAGTCATTGAACCCTAGCTCCAGGGACAATTTCTACAATGTTCTTTGTGGAAAAAAAAACAAAAAAAACAAAAAAACAAACCTCTCTTTCTTTCAGTCTCCTGACCAGATACTATAGATCTTATAATTTTTTTCCCCAATTTTTAAGTGAAGAATGTGAGAATTAAGTGAAATCAAAAATAGGAAGACTTTGTATAGTCCCAGCTCACAGGCATGCTCTAGAAATCATAGTGCTTATTCTTAGCGACATCATTACCATTGTGACTTTTGTATGATTCACCAAGAGCGATCTAAAGAGTCAAAATTACAGATATTTATGTCAAGAGCAGAACAAGGAACAGGGCAAATAATTTTGCTCTTAAACTACAATAAATGTTAGATTTGTGTCACCATCTGATTGGGTCACCTAACATAGACAAAAATAATTTTTGTACTATATGTTGCATCATTTGCCAAACTTTTCCTCGATACATTTTATTCATGAAAGATGGTAAGTGTGAAAAATATCCATGCAGGGACACCATAAGAAAGCTAAAAGGCCCAGCATCCAAGTGAGTAAGATGTCACATCAGCATCGCAACCATCTCACAGCCTGAAGACAACTGCAGTGTAGCCAGCACAAGGGTAAGGAGACACTGCCAAGGAACCAGATGCTACTGCTGCAAAGTACATTTTCTCGGCTCAGCATCTGGGTCTTGTAAATGCGATCCAGAAAGAATTAGGGCAGACAGAGCTTTGAAGAGGGGAATGCAGTGTCCTTACCTGAATGTTGTATATATCATAAAATAATAGTTGTAACGGTTTTCTCTTTCATTAATTGACAAACACAAAACCAGACTGGACTTGGTACTCAGTCTTCCTTCTTGTCAGTGATGACATCTATGAAGACATTTACCCATGTACAAGGGTGTAAGGATCTATTTTTGTCTTTGGAGGAAAGTAAAAGTTATACACAGCCATGTTTTCAGTATGACTTCCTGTGGGTGCAGAGATATAGGTAGAAAGCTTTGCTTTTTGCATGCCTATATTTTAGAAAAGTGTAGGACTTGCAGGCTTTGGAATTCTCGTGCTTCCTCCTAATGTAAAATAGTCTCCATGGGGAAGAACACTTATGCACTGGGAAACATTGAGTAAATCAGAGATTAAATGGACAGGGTCAGTAGTTAATATTTACACCGAGTAGAATAATGTGCTTGTTTATCTGATAGGATCTCATCATCTTTATTATTTAGAAGCATATTTCTGCTTGTTTGGACAAGAGTAAAATTTATAAAAAGATGCAAGTATTTGGAAAACATACCATGTTTTTCAGATCTTTGTATTTTGCTGTGCAGAACTTGTTATATTCTACAGTGATATGCATTTGGACATCTAGGTGTCTGAGATTGGTGATAATATGCTGTCCTTTAAGGAATAATCTGAATTTATTTCTACAATATAATTCAATGTTTGGTGATGAAAGCATAAGATTGGATTTCCTAATAGCACGTATCTGACAGTTGATAATTTGAAGTTCAGAAAGTTGTGTATTAAAATGTGTAATTTAATTCAATAAATCCTAATGGCCTGTTATCTTCAAGGCATTAAGAAATTGGTGGAGCCGATTCAAAGATTTGGAATGGGCTCTTCATGTCCAGAAATATACTATATTTGACATAATTACAAATATAAGGACAACAGCCAAATGCTAACTTATAGAAAAATTATGATGTTTTTATTTATCTTTTTTTAAGACTTTATTTATTTTGACAGAGAAACACAGCCAGAGAGGGAACACAAGCAGGGGGAGTGAGAGAGGGAGATGAGCCAAGGGCAGTCGCTTAACCAGCTGAGCCACCCAGGCGCCCTATGATGTTTTTAAACGCAAAGGTAGCTTTGCTGTATTCCATTTAGAGGTCGGCTAAATTCCTGTTATTTTTAGGTTATCTGCTGAGCAGTAGGATTCATTTGTTCATTTGTTTATTTTTCTATTTATTTATAGATAAGCTAGAGAAATTTTCTTTTAGTTTGCCAGTGTCTTGATAATTTTAAAAATTATAATAGTACTTTGTAATGGTGAAATAATAATATAAAACTAAAAGAGATAAAGTTACTTTATGCTGAATATCATATATATGTTACTTATAAAATCAAATATGTGCTGAGCTTTAGGGTTTCGTTTTTATTTTAAGTGCTTCTTAATTTAGGGGGTTAGAGAAATGGCATCAGTGAGACCAGGTCCAATGATTAAACCTCCACTTAAACCATGTAATTTCTTGGTCAAGAGATATACTACCAAATCATGAAGGCAGTTTTGGGAATATGTGACATTGGTGATAAAATACAAAATTGTTAGAATTTAAAATGAATCCCACCCCCAAAAAAGTCGGTAGTGTTTTTAGTATGTGTGCATTCATGTATTTGTGTGCTTACACAATAGATGAAAATGAGGTGAAATTGAAATATATCTGAAAGAGAAGAAAGAAAACACTATTTCACATGTGGAACATTCCCTGAATAGTTTGTTTTCTGTTAAATCAACAGTTCTTTTGTAAACTCTCTGGGGTTTTCAAAGTCACTGAAGAGAGCCCAAATTAGATTACTTGAATCAACAGTCTTGCGGCTACCCATATATTCACCTCTCTGCTTTTTATTGGATAGAAATTGCTCCAAGTTTTCCAGCTGCATAATCTCTGTACTTTGCATACAAACCAGATCTGTTAGATATGTAATAAGGATAGGGTCTATAGCCATGTTTTTTTTTTCTTCTTGGCTGTGTCCAAAGCAGTGTCCATGTCTTACTCTTGTAATCGCTGCAGCATTCAGCGTTGTGTGTATTGGCATTTATAATGTCTGTTGAATGCAAGAGTAAATGGAAGAATATAAAAAAGAAATAAGATGTGAGGAATTCAGGTTTTTTTAGAGAGAAAAGGTGGGAAATACATATACAGAGTGAACAACCTCACTTATTGGCAAGGATGCTATAACATTGGCAAAAGAATTAGCAGTATGCTATCAATGAACGATGGGTTTCTAGCTACAGCTCTGCAGTAGAGTGCCTGATAAATCATACAGCTTTTCCTGGCCTCGGTCTCCTCACGAGTTCTGGTAGATCATGAATTGGAACCACAAGCACTAATAGATTGGCAACTGTTGTCTGAAACTGTGTGTGATTCTACGACCACCTTTCCATGCAATGAACCGTCCAGAGTGCTGTAGATGGTTGGTTAGTAATGTCTGTCATGGCCTGTGGGAATGAGGGCATATCTGAACCAGAAGTTTTCTCAGCATTTTTCATGTTTTCTCTGGATTCCTTAACTATTGCTTTTTGGGGTAGAAGTGCATCCCTTCCCTCTGTAACCTCTGGCCAGTGCCCCTTTCTTACTAGCTCCACTTAAATCTTTTCAAGAGAGAAATTCCAAACTGATCACTGGTTAAAGAACTGTGTTCCTTGTGCTGTGTTGTCTTTTACTTATTGTTTGGTTATCATGGATAAGAAATACTATTTCAAGTCTCAGATATAAAAAACCTCATGTAAATCAATTTAAAAAAAATTAGTGCTATAAAAATGATTGTTTACTATTTAATAAGAAACAAAATTATTTGAGATAACATAAGCTTCTTTAGTCACATAAAGCTAATTAGTTATTTGATAGTATTAAGCAATGGGTAATTCTTTTTTTTTATTTATTTTTTTATTTTTTTTTTAGCAATGGGTAATTCTAATGTAACACAGAGTTTCCATAGGACACTAGACAGTTATATTCAGGTTTTTCTGTAATTGCTTATGTCCCTGGAAGGGTTCTCTTAAGCTGCCATTTATTAGGCCAAGACACTGATAATCCATATATCATGAAATGAAATAATGAAAATATTATTAACTTTAAAGAGTTCAGTTCAAATTTATGTAAGTTTGTTTTCCCATGCACTAGCTTAAAAAGCTGCTATTATAAACAGTTTAATCAATCTTGTTACAAAAATTCTCTTCTGAATAACAGACATAACAATGTATTGGATCTAATGCATTTTAATTTATCAGTTTAATCAACTTCAGTAGCATGTTGCCAATTCTTTTCCTTTAAACAAGAATATATGGCAATTGATCAGAAAGAATATGCTTTCTGTGTGACTTTGAAACTCCGCCTTTGCTGCTGCAGTTGTGTTGCTGCGATGGATGACTTTCACAACAGGAAATCAGGCCAATTTAAAGTCCAGGCACCAAGCAATTTGAGAACCACCGGCTTTATGCAGTAATATAATTATTCCCTCCGAGGCTCTTAATTGTATTCATCACACCATGATTTCTGCACAAATTAAGCATGCATTTACTGCTATATATAACTTGCTTTGCAGTTAACATTCTGGAAACAAATTTCAAGGAGATAGAATTTTGGACTTATTCATCCCCTGAAATCACAAGTTCTAAAGGTTCTATATACCTTAAGGTCATATTTTCTACCTTGTAGCCTCTAAATAAATGAAATACCAAATAGAGGAAGAACAGATATCTTTTTTTTGTTTGTTTCTTTTCTTCGTTACTCTAAAATTTTGCAGGACTCCAAATTCTATGTATTTCTTGCATGTATGCTGTTTTCCTGGAAGGAATCTTAGCTAAATCTACTGCATGTCAAATCACTCAGGATCAAAAAAAAAATGTTTGAATATATGTTCAATATCAAATGTTAATTACTCATGGAACAGATTGCACACATTTAGGAAAAAAATGAAATAATCAAAAATGACCCAATGAATATGCATAGATAATCTTTCTGTGTTAAACCTAAATAGAGGATTTCATCTGATACATATCAGATTTATCTGCTATCCTCAGAAAATGAACGTATATTCATAAATGTTTTTAAAAAAATAAACTGAAAAAATGAAGATTCTTTTTTATTATTTTATTTAAAAAACCTTAGCTATAGACTTAATTTGAATTTCTATAATATTTACTGCTTAATTCTTTTATTGCATTACCTCTCCTTACATGCTTTAATTTTTAGAAAAAAAATTTTTAAAGATTTTATTTATTTATTTGACAGAGAGAAACACAGCTACAGAGGGAACACAAGCAGGGGGAGTGAGAGAGGAAGAAGCAGGCTTCCTGCTGAGCAGGGAGCCCGTTGCGGGGCTTGATGCCAGAACCCCAGGATTATGACCTGAGCCAGGAAAAGCAGGGAGCCCGAAGTGGGGGTCCATCTGAGCCGAAGGCAGGCACTTAACGACTGAGCCACCCAACTGCCCCGAAACATCACTTTCTAATATTTAATATAGTTTACTTATTTTCTCCTTTCCCCCGTGAGGGTAGGGATTTCTTCCCCTCCCCCCATCTGTATATATAATTTCTATATGTACTGCTCTACTGCTGTATTACTAGTGCTCCAAATAGTGTCTAACAGCTAGTGGGTATTCAGTAAGCATCCTGTCTCATTATGTAGAATATAAACTCTTTGAAGGAAGGAGCTATAGGGGGCAGCGTTCATGCTCTGCATTTTCTCAGTCCTTCATTCAAAAACTTTTGTGGAGCAGCAACTATGGGCCAGGCAGCAAACTAAAAGACCTATATGGGCTCTGTATTCATGAACTGTAGTGGTTCAGAACATGGGCTTTCAATGGCTTTGTCCTATTTTAGTTAAACAAAATAATTTATTTAAAGCCATAAGTACTCTATTTATAAGAAGAGACTAATGACCACTGTTTAAAAAAAGTGTTAGAAATTAGATCCTTTGCCCACTGTTGGTAGGAATGCGAAATAGTGCAATCACTATGGAAAATACTATAGAAGTTGTGAAATAGAAACCCAAAAATAGAGCTTGCATATGATCCAGGAATCCCACTTCTGGGTATATATCCAGAGGAACTGAAATGAAATCAGGATTTCAAAATAGTATTAGGATTCCCATATTTATTATAGAAGTATTCATAGTAGCCAAGATGTGAAATGATCTAAATATTCATTGATAGATGGATAGAAAGAAAATGTGGTATGTACATACCAGAGATTGCTATTCAGCCTTTAAAAAAATGAAATTCTGCAATATGCAGTAAAACATAGATGGATTTGGAGGACTTTAAGCTAAATGAAATAAGCCAGGCAGAGAAAGACAAAAATAATGCTTGATTCCAATCTTATGAGGTATCCAAAATAGTCAAATTCATAAAATCAAAGACTAGGATGATAGCTAACAGTGTTGAGGGAGGAGGGGAGTTATTAATCAACAGGCACAAAGCTGAAGTAAAATAAATGCAACTTACTTCATAAGGAGTTTTACCTTCTGTATTTTTTACCTAGTATCTTAAACATACTAGATGGGTAATAGATATTTTTGAAAGGTTGATTGATTTCTTCCCAGAGCCCATCATCCAGTAAATTATCCTTAGATCATGGGGCTCTGGAAAATTTAGGGGATGTTATAATTTTAATTACAGCTCTCGGGGCATCTATAAGAAACTGTCTTTGCCAGTGGGGTTGTGAGCTATCGAGACTTGAGAGGACTTGAGGGGAAGTGGGGTCTCAGTGTAATAGGTAAGTTGAGAGTTCTTGTTAGGGCAAGCAACTACAATCCTATGAAAGCTGTTTAAGGATTTGACAAAATAGAAAATTCTTCTGCGTATTTAAAGAATTAGATTATAGGAAACTTGGTGACCCAAAACCCCAATTATAAGCCGTCTTAGTAATGCAGTTATGAAATAGTAGAAACCTGTATGAAGGTAGTTGTAACATGAGTGTAAAAAAAACACCAAAAACCAAAACCCAAAATAGATAGGCAAGAGAAATAATGAAAAGAACTAGAGAACTGAGGGATAGGGCTTGCTCCTCGGAGGCAGATGAAGCACAAAAAATGATCAAATATAAAATACAGATATCTCAGTGAATAAGTATACCATTTACTAAGGAAAGGGATATAGAATGAGGAATAAGTATTGGACATACTTCAATCACATATTTTAGGCAGATTATGCTACATAATTATTCGACAATGTAATAATACCCTCTTCCTCTTTCTTTTATTTTCTTTTTCTTTTTTCTTTTTTTAGAGAGGGAGAGAAGGGGTGGTGGGGGACAGGAGCAGAGAGAGAGAATTGAGGGGCTCAATCTCATAACTCTGAGATTATGACCTGAGCCAAAATCAAGAGTCTGATACTTAACCGACTGAACCAACCAGGAACCCCACCCTCTTCCTGTTTCTTAACCTAAATTTAAGTTTCTTCGGCTTGTAAATTTAGTCTGCTCCATATTCGATGGGTTCAAAACTTATGGCTAAAAACTATTAGATATTGTCTCTCTTGTTATCTTTAAGAAGTAATCTGGAAGTTTAATTAATATTTTTGTTAATGTAGAGAAAACACCTGTGCTGGTATGGAAGGATTAGGAAGTCCAAATTGTAAAAGTAACATAAAGACAACAGTTGATGCAAAGTAAAGCTTCTCATCTATGGCATGCCATTTTTACCTTAATGTTTGAAAGTTGATGATTAGAATAATTGGTTCTCTGCATATGCTCCTACTTGCAATATTTGCTACCATATTTTTGAGCTGAATATTAGATTGGCATTTTGTAAAATCTTTCATTTGCAGATTGTAAGCTTTTAAATGCTGTGCTCCCATCTGTCAACTTCAAGTCAATCCAGTCTATATCCTTTTTAAATGGTGTTAACACAACTTCATTACATAGTGATATATACTATACAAATGTTAATTATGTGTTTGACCTTGTTAATGACATGGCAATGTTACAATTTTGATTTGCTTTTAAAAACTATAGATAAGACAAATTATGTAAAAGGATATAGGAAAGAATCATTAATGTAATTAGATCCAAACCTATTTAAACACAAAAGCATAAAATGTCCCTAACATGTTATTAATTTATTCAGTCTATTTTTAGGAGAAAGCAATAACATTCATAATACAGTGCTAATTTTTTTTATTTCATATACTATCATTCTTATGTGCTAATTAAGGAAAAAACTAATATAATAACATGACATTATTTCAAGGTATATCAAAAATAATGTGTGTTTTACTAAGTAAAATTCATTCTTCATATGCAGTCTTTTCTGTGAGAAAGGATAGTAAGCACAGTTCTTTGAAATTGATTATTATCAGAGTTGTGTCTATTAATATTAAAATATAAAAGCCAATAAATTCTGCACACTTCTAGATTTATGCAATTCACATGTCTTGTCATATAATTGACATAATGATAATGTAAGAATCAGAGAAAGAGAAAGAAAGAACCAGAAACTGCAAGGTAGCAATTTTCCCAGTAAAAAAGAGACCAACTGGAATAGATTCACTGGTATTTTGTGTGCCACCTCCTTTTAATAAGATCACATTTTCAGAAAATCCAATCTGCTTAGATTTGGTAAAACACAGGGCCATTAAAGTCACAAAGCCTCAGCCTTCTTGACTGACCAACAGAGATAAAGAACAAAAAAAAAAAAACCAAAAAGCCTAAGGAATCTGTTGTCTGCAACAGGAGAAATAGAATCGTTACAGAACAAAAAAGCATTCTATAGAAATATCAGCAGAGCAGAAATTACTGGCTAAACATAAACTACATACAAGGAACATTTATTCTCATGAATATTCATGCCACTTGTATTCCATATGCAAGAGTGCCTTGAGGCTTGTGGCATTGTGACCAACAAAGTGAGTCCTGAGGAAACCTCCAGCAAAAACTAAATTTGCACTGGGGGAAGAGAAGAGTTGCGGAAGAAAGGAAGATATATTTTTGATAAGTGACACAGATCAGCATGTAGTGTCGTCTAATAATGGGACTCATGATGGGCCATTCATTGCGCTTTGCATACGCCCAGTTCAGTGCAGGAGGCACTCATGCTGGGGGAGACAAGGGGAGTCCTGGGTGAGTTGGTATTGGCTCTGGCTCTTTTACGCCTCCGCTCAGTGCTAGAACTTATGCTAGAAGCGTATTTGTAGTAAATTTTAGAACAATTCGCAACACCTCCTTCTGGAAGATAACTTGTTTTGAATACTGCTGTGTATATTTCAGTAGGCAGCAGTGAAAGTTTAAAGAAACATAAAATGATTCTGCAGATTAACTATTATAAACAAGCAATATTTGACTCTAAATTTTCTTTATTCTGTGACAGTTTGTTAATTGAGAAACTGACCTATTTTACCTTATTATGCAGAAAAATGCCCCAGTTTCTTTTATTTTATAGGATTTTTATTCTTTTTGTGATAGTTGTACTTTAAATAACAGACACTTTAATTCTAAGTTATATTAGTTTATGAAATTACTAAGTACTCTTTGGTTGTTTATGAGAAGGATAAAAGTTAAACCTTGATTTTGAGACTACACTGTAAATGTGCCTAAGCTTCATTTTTTCCCATTTGTTATACAACTTTAGAAGTAATATCAATATATCTTAGAACTTTTACAATCTATATAGACAAGTTTTAATTAATTATAGAATAAAGACATGAATCATGAACTTACAGATTATTCATTCAAGAAAGAGAAACTTTTCATGTTAGGAGCCAGCCCTGTATTTAAGGAGCTGAGAAGAGAATCAAATAAAATACTGACCCTGCTTTTGGGAATGTCAAATCAGCTTAATAGCTAAACACAACACAGTGTATTTCTGGTCTTCGCTAAATTGGATGAATCACACATCTTACAACACTGTGGGGGTGTAGGTAGGGTGCCACCTTCTGCTTTGTCCTCAGCTAGCCATTGGTTCCCTCATCATCTTGTCCTCTATTCATGACAGAGAGAGAGGTTCTGTGTACACACAGGATTGAAGGGTTAAACCTTTTCAAAGAAAACAGTAAGCCCATAAAGATGATGCGTTACAAAAACACTTGAATGTGAGATATAGAAATCACAGGTAAAAGTGCAGATGTGGGAGTTAAAGTACAAAAAAAAAAGTACCATTAATTACAAAAAACGGGATGTTGATGGTACAACATTATATGTGGCTCTTACTCTGAATTTCAGATTTTGTACTATAGAAGATTACACTACTAAGGGTAATATTTAGGAAAAAGAACAACAGGTGTGTGCCTATAACCCTCTACCTTTTACAAGAACCTTGAATCTCTACATTGGCAATGATGTCAAGGTATTAGAATTATGGAGTGCTAAGGAGGGAAAATGAATCTTAGAAGCCTATCCTAAAAATGTGCCCCACTTAGGAGGAATGAGAGTCTTTCCTTAGGACAGCACTCCAAGCTTTCTTCCTGTATGATGTTCAAGTTACTGGGTCATGAACTAGAGAATATTCTGCAGATTAAGTAGGGTTTTGGAGTCTTCACTAATATAATAATTTGTCTTTGATGTAGTTTTGGAATACAGGTGAGGTTCAGTGGGGTGGAGTCTGGAGCCAACTACCAAGAAAGAATTCTTGAGATGTTTTGGTACAAAATGGTGGTTTATTAAAGCATGGGGACAGGACCCATGGGCAGAAAGAACTGCTGCCCTGGGGTTGTGAGGGGTGGCTGATTATATACCATGGGGTTGGGGGACGTAAGGAAAAGGGAGGTTTTGAAGGAACTTTCATGTATTAAAGAAGACACATAGGATACCGAGGCTTTGCTGTTTATTAAGGTGAGGTTGTTTTTCCTTTTAGTAAGGCATTTACAGTAAGATAATCTGGAGGAATGTCACACTCCTATCACATGTCCTTGTCAATGAGCTTTAGGCTTAGATGAAATTCAGCTTTATTTATATTTCCCTCTGCCTCAGCCTCCCTCAGTTTTATGGAGGGGAGAAAGATGTTAGGGCTTCAGGAACTGAGTTATGGGTCTCTGGAAGTTAGGCTATTGATAAGAAAGCTTCTTCTGTGTAAATCACTAGGACATTTGTAAACTGATGGAAACTCAGGTCTTGCAGGATTGTGATCTCTACAAATTAACTCTTTGTTTTTCCTTTAGGGCAATCAGGAGTGCCTGAGGAAAGTCACACATAGCCCAAGGTGTGGGGGTGTAGGTAGGGTGCCACCTTCTTGCTTTGTCCTCAGCTAGCCATTGGTTCCCTCATCATCTTGTCCTCTGGACTGTTGGTATAAAAATGTTTCGGATGTGTTTAGTATTGGAATCATAAAAAATGGAGAAGAGAAAAATAAGTGTACAATGAAGAGAAAACAAAGGGATAGATGGGAGAATATAAAACAAAACAAAATGCCCAAAATAGAGATTGAGTCAAAATGCTCTTGATGGCTTGATTTTGAGTAAGCTTCAATAGGATCCTGATTTAGCATAGTGAATATAGAAATGTGGATATTCTTTTTTTTGTTTTCTTCGTTTGTTTTGTTTTTTGGAAATGTGATTTTCCAAATGAAAAGAGACTTGTGCCACTCAAAGGCTCAGTACTGGGCACCACTGGTTAACTGAAACTTCAGTTTGTACAAAAATCAAAGTAAACAATAAATAAATGTATGCTTCCGACACATACTTCCTATATATATTTACTATATATATTTTCCATAATGAAGGTATTTCCAATTGTACTGATGTGGTCTTGGAATATAGGTGAGGTTCAGTGGAGTGGAAACTAGAGTCAGCAACCAAGAAAGAATTCTTGAAAGGTCTTTGGTGCAAAATGGTGGTTTATTAAAGCACTGGGACAGACCTTCTGGGCAGAGAGAGCTGCTGCCCACCAGGGGTTGGGAGGGGTGGCTGATTTTGTACTGTGGAGTTGGGGGAGGTAAGAAAAAGGGAGGTTTCCAGAAAGAACTTTCATATGTTAAAGAAGACAGGTTAAGGCCTTGCCATTGTCAAGTTAATATTGTTTACATCTTTAGTAGGATAGTTGGGTGCTTCCTGGAGGAACATTATACTCTGCCCACTTTAAGGATCTGTCAATGGACTGTGGGTTATAAGGACATTTAATTGTATTTACATTCCTTTCTGGAAGCTATTGCTAAGGCTTTTGTAAACTGAGGGAGACTCATGTCTTGAAGGATTGTGATCTCCGTAAGTGTATTTGCTTTTCCTTTAGGGCAGCCAGGAGTGCCTCAGGAATGTCACATACATCCCATGGTGAGGGGGGCGATTGTGGGGTGTCAGCTTCTGCTTTGTCTTTAGCTTCCCTTCTGTTCCCTAGTTAGTACTATTACTTTTTGGTAACCAAGTAGATGTAAAATAATGGTAAGAACATGAATCTTAGAAAATCTTAAACATAAATGCCATGTAACCTGATACTATGTGATAGTGATAAGATGACTTAACCTCTCTGGGTTTTTTCTCAACTGTCTGTCGGACATTAAATAACATTCTTATTTACCCTCATAAGCTTTCCTTAAAACTTCTTCATAAGCCGGAAATCAGGATGATTCTAGAGTTGTATATATAAATAGTCTGTTGATAATGTTGATTTGCATTGGTGTAAATTACCTGGTCCAAGTAGAGTAAATTATTGACTAATTGTAGATTTTGTGTGTGTGTGTGTGTGTGTGTGTGTGTGTGTGTGTGTAAGCGCGCGTGTGCATAAAAAGTAAGCAGGATCAAGCACTATACATTTTTTTTCTTTCTTTTTCCTTTTCAACAGCTTTCCACACATGGCAGAAATATATGGGGGAGAAAACCACCCTTTGATGATCTCTAGTGCTTTGCCTTCTTAAAAATAACTCTTCTTAATTTATTTTAGGGCATCTGGGTGCCTCAGTGGGTTAAGCATCTGCCTTCTGCTCAGGTCATGATCCCATGGTCCTGGGATGAGTCCCACATTGGGTTCCTTGCTCAGCTGGGAACCTGCTTCTCCCTCTTCCTTTGTCCCGCTTGTTCTTTGCTCTCTCTCTCTCTGGTGCTCTCTCTCTCTCAAATAAATAAAATCTTTAAAAAAAAAGTTTTTATAAAGAGTATTTACAAAATAAGATAAAATCAACAATGAGCCCAGAAATTTTTTTAGTTATTTTTCATGAAAGTTTTTTTTAGGTTTAGGTTACCATTATACAAAATATCTAACTTTATTTAATGCTCCCAGAAAAATATTTTTCATGGTCAAGCTAGTTCATGTCACTGAGTGGTAGAAATCATGATGAATCAGATTCTTGTCTTTTGTTATACCTAAAACAGAAAACACCTAGAAAGAAGTTGCTTAAAAAAAAAAAAAAAAGCCAAATTTCTCTAAAAGCATAAAAGAGGAAAGAGCTTAATAGAAATTTAAGGATTTCTCAAAATATTATTGGTGACCTCAAGGGGAAGATTCTTTGTTGTTTTTGCTACATAAATTTAAGAAAAATAATGCATTAGAAGGATGCACTTCTCATAGAGATTTGGGAACTTTTTTTTAGTGAGAAAAAATTTTGAAAGAAAGGGGTATTTTCTAGATGAATTGATCTAAATTTTTTTTTCTAGAGTCATTAAGAAATATGTATCAAAAATCTTAAAGAAAATCAAACCATTTACCTTAGAATGTAAAGAAAACAATTTAGAATTGCATGGGAAAATAACTACATATACTGAGTTTATATTTATAGTAGGGAAATTTGTAACACATATCCATTACCATCTTGTTTTTAAAGATTATTTAAGGTTAAAGAAAAGCATTTCTAATTCTGCGTGATTCATAGAGGCAAACTGTTGAACTATTTGTGATATAAAAAACCATTTCTATATATAACATGAATGATTGGAAAGATACACATCAATATAATAACAAGGTTCTATTTAAATGGTAGCATTGGATATTATGGATAATTTAAATTTTCTTATTTATACTTTTTCCAATTTTTAATATTTCCTATATTTTGCAAATCCTGTATTTTTAACTGAATGTTTGTTAAATGCCTAGCAATGTGCTGAGAATTTCGGTTAAAATGGTGAAAGGTAGGTAATTATATTTGGTATGAAAATGTACTGCTTCTAAATATTATATTAGCAGTTATCTTTAGATATAACTAAAATCTGGTTTGTATTGCAAACGTGTATGTGTGTGTTGCTATTAGATTTTCTGCAATAATTGACCTGAATTTAGTTAGTTGTGACAGAGTCCAGTGCTTTTTTAAAGAATGATTGATGTAGAGTATAAGAAATGACCTGTCATTTGCAGAAGTAGTATTGTTATGAAATAACTGGAAACAATCCTCACAATGTACAGAAATTAGGTATTATAGAAGGCAGCACAAGTGAAATAAATGAGGAATTTTTTGTTTTGTTTTGTTGTTTTTTGTTTAGTTATAAAGCTAAAGCTTTCGAGAAGCTGAGTGTTAGCAATATTAAAAACTCCCTTTTCATTATTTTAATAAGTTAAATTTTCTCTTTTTGTCATAAAAGATGTATCCTTTTAAATAAGTCTTCTTTTGTGAAACACAATTTAATTCTGCACAATAATCTGAACCCAGCAAAGCACACATGTAAAAGCACCTTTATGCATTTCCCCTGCTTCCCTCATTAGACTCAGCATTCAAAAGAGATCAATGACTTGGCTGAATTGACAAAATATGCTTTTTCCCTTTTGCTGATGTGCTGTCTAAGACAGAAAATATTGCTTTCTTTTTTTTTCCCCATTCCTCTAAAGCATTTCAACTTTCATTTCTGTAAGTGTTATCACATTCGACGACTTCAACACACTCTCCATTTCACTAGCAATCTGTTAGTGATCTGCCCCTTTCATCTCTCCACAGATTTGTCCTAATGAAATCATTATGGCTGAACTGTTGTTTTTCATCCACCTTTATTCCATCTCTATACAGTAATAATGATCTCATTTTATTTTCAGAAATACTGACACACAGCCATAGCTTTAAGTCAGTATTTTTATGTTTCTTAAAAGAAAAGTAATTGATTCTCTGAATACTTTGTTTTGTGTGTTTATCGAAGGTGAATACAAGACAGTAATGCTGCATTTGTTCTGAAAGGTGATAGAGTGGAGTGGTTAATAGATGCCTGTGGATTCAGAGTAAGCTGGGTTCGAATCTTCTGTCTGCTACTTAGAACTATGGGATCTTAACTATGTAGCTTATTTCATTAAGTATCTACTATTTCCAGGTTTGCTATAAGTATTAAATGAAAAAAAAATGTGTATGGAATAATTAACTGAGTCTCTAGTAGACACTTGCCAAGCTAGATACTTTACAGAAATAGAGTCTACTCTTTTTTTTTTTTAAATATTTTATTTATTTATTTGACAGAGAGAGATCACAAGTAGGCAGAGAGGCAGGCAGAGAGAGAGGAGGAAGCAGGCTCCCTGCCGAGCAGAGAGCCCGATGCGGGCCTCGATCCCAGGACCCCAAGATCATGACCCGAGCTGAAGGCAGAGGCTTCAACCCACTGAGCCACCCAGGTGCCCTAGAGCCTACTCTTTTGACTCAAGGTCATTATTATGGATGCATGAATCTAAGGTATGCTCCGATAACTAGTATAGGTGCATGCATGCATTCTTATTCATTTTTTCTGTCAGTATTAATAATGCTTTTTCATATCTTTACCCATCATTGATCTTTAATGAACTTATATACATAATCATGATTACATAAAGGATATTTTAAAGAAATATGAATAGTGTGTTGAAGATAAGCTTAAGGATCTGGTTTAAGAGTGGAGACATCAGGATGCTTTTAAACTCTTTTCATGTAAAAGTAATTTCTTTTCTCTCCATAGTTTCCCCAAATTTTCTGTTGCCTTTTTGTAATCTCTTCCCTGCCACCACCATCTCCATTTTACCTCACTCCTGTTCCCCAGACATTCACTGATGGGCTTTCTGTCAAAATAGATCAGTTTTCATTTTCTAGAATTTTATATAAATGGAATCATAGAGTATCTACCATTTGTGTAACTTATTTTGCATGATCATTTTGAAATTTATCCTTGTATGATGACTTATCAGTAGTTATTTTAAGGTTGAAATAGTATTCTTCTGTGGGTTTTAATATCATTTGTGTATTCATTTCCGTGTTGATGAAGATTTGGATTGCTTACAGTTTTTGGTCAGTGCATTTTGATCAGCTGCTATGAGGATCTGCATACCAGTCTTTGTATGAACATTTGTTTTCATTCTCTTGAATAAAAAAAAAAGGGGGGGGGATGGAATGGTAGGAATGGATTCGCCAGATTCTATGCTAATTTTTAAGAAACTATCAAACTGTTTCTGCAATGGTTATATGAGTTTAAATTCCCACCAGTATATGAAAGTGTTTTGTGTAGAATTGGCAAAATTTCTTTCTTAAATGTTTCTAGAATTTACCAGTGACTTCTCTTCATGGAGTTTTCTTTGTGGAAAGGATTTTAGCTATATAGCAAATTTTTTAATAGTTAAAGGACTTGCCATGTAATCTAATTATTCTTGAATGACCTTTGGTAGTGTCTGTGTTTCAAGGATTTGTTCTTTTTCATGTAAGTTCATAGAGTCCTTGATACTTTTCTTACTATGCTTTCAAAACTGGGGTCACCTCACTATTTCTTATATTGATAATCTGTGACTTCCTCTCTTTCTCTCTCTCACTGTCTCTTTTTTTTGAAGATTAATGTGACTAGAAGTTTATGAATTTAATTGTCTTCCCCAGTTTTTTTTTTATTTTCTATGTCATGGATTTTCATTTTAAGCTTTATTTTTTTTGGTCAGCTTATTTTTGATTTACTTTGTCCTTCTTTTTCTTGTTTCTCAATGCAGAAACTGAGATGATTGCATTGAGAGATTTTCTTTTCTCATATAAACATTTAGTGCAGTAGTGCAGTAATTTTGCCCTCAGTACTACTTTAGGAGCATTATCCCCGTAATTTTGACATTTTTTTTTCATTTTCATTCAGTTCAAAATACTCTTTGATTCCTTTTTCTATTTCTTCTTTTTCCAGTGTGTTATTTATAAGTGGGTTTCATGTCTTTGTTTTTAATCTGCACATAAGGAGGGATTTTCAGAGATTTTTCTCCAGGGCTGCCCACTGCTCTACTTTCATCTCATTTATATGGTTTACAATGAGAAATCTGCTGTCACCCTTATGTTTGTTACTCTTGATGTAATATGCATTTTTGTTCTCTGGTTGCTTTTAATATCTTCTTTTTTCAATAGTTTGGAAAAATTTTATTATGGTATACATTGATTTTTTTTTCATGTTTCTTGTGTTTGGGATTTGTTGAGTTTCTTGGATCTAGGAGGCTTTTTTTTTTTCTGAAAGTTGGAAAATCTGTATGTTATGTTTAAAAATACTTTTCTGTTCCCTCTCTCCCCTCTGTTTGGTATTCCAATTATTTGCACAGTAGACTGCTGTTAAAGTTCTTCCACAACTCACTGATGCTCTTTTGTTATCTTTAATTTTTTTTTTCTCTCCGTTTCAGTTTGGATAATTTCTGTTCTTTGTATTCAGGTTCACTACACTTTATTTTGCTATATCGAATCTGCCATCTGTTTCATCCAGTGTACTTTTCAGTGCAGACATTTTGTTTTCCTGTCTAGGAGTATGATTTGTGTCTTTTAAAACTTTCCATCTTAACTTTTGAACATATGGAGTTCATAATGTCTGTTTTATGCCCCTATTTATTAAGTCTGTTATCTCTGTCCATTCTGAATTGGTTATGATTCATTGGTCTCCGCCTTACGGCTTATGTTTTTCTATTTCTTTGTGTTTCTGGTTATATTTGGTTGGAAAATATGCATTGTAAATTTCATCTTGTTAGGTGGTAGATATTTTCCTATGCTGAATATTTTTGTGTTTCAGTTAATATTCTTTAGCATTGTTCTTGGTCATAATTAAGTTACTTGGAAACAGGTTGATCATTTTGTGTCCCGATTTTAAGATTTGTTAGATGGAACTAGAGCAGTGTTCAGTCTAAGGAGAAGTGTTTCTCACTACTTAGACAAAAGGACATGGGTCATTGCTTTATGAATCAAGTTTGTGTCAAGGCTTTGTGAGTCAGGTCTCCCTGTTACCTAGGGAGGAAAAGCCAGGATTCTCAGCCTTGTGGGACTGCTGTGAACTTTCTTCTAATCTTTTCAATTGATTATTTCCTTGGCCTTAGGCAGTTTAGTTACACACAAGGACCAGATAGTATTCACTTGACTATTTAAGGGCAACCCTCTGCATCCACATTTCTATCTTTGTGCCTGTTCTCCACTCTGGTTCTCTGTCCTACACACCCTGTCCTACACATCTCAATTTAAGACAGTCCCGTGGTTCTATCTGGGTTCCCCTTTACTGCTCCCCTTAGCATGGAAATTCTTCCAAGACACGAAGCTGAAGCAGTCATAGGGCTCAATTAGTTTGTTTCCTGTTTGTCAGGGTTCATTGTCTACAAGTGTGTTCAAAATCATCGTTTTATATGTTTTGTTGATTTTTTCTTTTTTCAGGTGGAAAATTAAATCTAGTTTGTGTTACTCTATCTTGTAGACCTGGTTTTGAATCTGTTGTTCACTTGCTCATTTTTTGTTGCATTTGAAACCAGGACAAGTGGGATTTTATTATATTCCGCTTTGTTGGTAATTGGTATATGTTGTAAATATTAGCATCTTCTAGGCGTTAGATTTTTTTTTTTTTAAGATTTTATTTATTTGACAGAAACACAGTGAGAGAGGGAACACAAACAGGGGGAGTGAGAGAGGGAGAAGCAGGCCTCCCACCTAACAGGGAGCCCGATGTGGGACTCGATCCTGGTTCTCCGGGATCATGACCTGAGCCAAAGGCAGTCACTTAACCAACTGAGCCACCCAGGCGCCCCTAGATTATTTTTTTGCTATTTGAAGGGTGACAGTGCTTACATTTTTACCTTATGATGGGCAATTTTTATAAATTAATGAATACATGTAAAGTAAGAAATGGTAAATTACCACAATATATAAATAGAATTGGAATTTTTGATATGTCATAAAAATTTCAACCTGGGATTTTAGTATATTAAGTATGTAGAGATAATGGAAACTTCACTCAAATTTTGTGATTCTTCTAATGACTTAAATATAGTAAATAATTCAAAAATGTGTCCATAAGTTACCAAATATTCAATTTCTATTGAGAAATTTGATATTAGCCACTGACAAAATAATCCTCAAGAAAATATAGAGAATGTTCGCTATGACCTGAGTTATTAATAGTAAACATTCTCATTCTTTGTCATAAGAAAAACATGTTAGACTCTGGAACTTAAATTTAGAGACAGCGGTGGAGAGTCTATAAATAGTGAACACAACCACAAACTACAAAATAGTCATTACATCCACCCAGTAAGATTTTTAAAAAATTAAATAGATAATAGCTCTGACTATAATATGATGAGATAAAGAAAATATTAGGAAATATATATGACCGCGTCTTAAAAAAAATGGTCTTTTCCCTAAAAAGGAAACTCTTTAGCCATTTCATCTATTTTTACTCAGTTGGCTTTGTTCAAAAAAGCAAGTGTTCATCTGTACTTCTTTAACATATTATTTTAGAAAAGCACAGATGATGTTGGCACTCTTAATTTTCCAAGCCAAGAAGTAGTCTACTTAAAACTGGCTTCAGGTTTCTTTTTTGTTGTATATTTTTACTACATTTTCATAGCATGTTCTGCTTAAAATACAAACACACAGATGGCAAGATACTGTTACCAGCCATAAGGTTGAAGTATGTTTGTGTGTGTTGGTTGGAAAATATCTATAAAATGAAGTACTTGTAGACACTAAACAAAATCCACTCTCTCTAGATATTTTATAATATAGCTACATATGGAGCACTTTAATGACCACAATACATGCTTCTAAAATTAGGCTTGTTTACTTCAGTGAAAAATTATATGGCCTTTGGAGAACAAACTCAACTTGCCTCCAGTTTTTCAGCAAGATGAAAGAAGGGATTTTGCTAACTGTAACCTATGAAAATAAAAAAAAGAAAAGGTTTTGAAATTGAAGCTATTTGATGTAATAGCTTTGTGATATATGCTAAAGTATTTAGTATTATTCATGCATTTACTATATGTAAATGTAGTGACTTTTAGGCAGACACCTGTATTTTTTTTTTTAAGATTTTATTTATTTATTTGACAGAGAGATCACAAATAGGCAGAGAGGCAGGCAGAGAAAGAGGGGGAAGGAGGCTCCCCACTGAGCAGAGAGCTCAATGTGGGACTCAATCCCAGGACCCTGAAATCATGACCTGATCTGAAGGCAGAGGCTTTAACCCACTGAGCCACACAGGTGTCCTAGGCAGATGCCTGTATTTTAAAAGGAATCAATTTTCTTAAGCCTGATAACAATAAAACACGACAAAAAATCTACTATCTTCTTGTATTCATTCCTTCCCAATTCAATATTAATTATTACCATGCAAATAGAGAGTTCTAATGAAGAAACTATTTTTGTTACTAAAATAGAAAATTAAGTAATTTAAGCATTTTGGTTGCAAGATTGTAAACATGTAGGTTGTTTCAAAATGATTTAACTAAAGGAGGAAAGAGAAAACTATACTGTATAAAAGACATGGCTAACTTCCAGAGAAATCTATCAGGATAAAATTTGTCCTCCAGATTTAACATATTGGTAAATTAGATATAGAGAGCTAATTGACTTAATGGTTGACAGAGAGACTAAACAGAACTTTAGTGGGAATTTCAGATTCACTCATTTGAGAGGTACCACTGAAACATGAAGAAAAGAACCATTATCATTTATATTTGCTAAAAAATAATTATCAGTATGCATTTAAACATCTTATTTGGTATGATACTCACAAATACTTTTAACAGTGAACTTTTCATTTTTTTAACTTTTCATTTTTATCCAGATATTTCTTATTGTCTCACCAGCCAACCATATTAAACTAGTTATTGAGATTTCAACCATGATTTCAATTTCTTTAATTATATCAATTATGTCTGTGTTTGAGGGACAAATTTCATTCTTGAAATAGGAAATTACTTCTTTTAATTAACCCCTTTCTCATTTATCCATTTTATCTCAGATTTTAGTTATATAAAATACTTTGCATTTTATAGTAATTAAAAAGTGATAATATATGACTAGATGTTTTAGAACAACACAAAAAATGCTGTGTTATTTTGATGGAGTCAGTGGCCAGTTGTTTAATTGTGTCTAGGTAATCATTCTATTTATTAAAATGCATGTTATTCCTTTTTTTTCTTCAAGTTTTTCTTCAAGTTTATGGATTATATTAATCTTTGAGATCTGGGAAGATATATATATATTAAACCTATGTATTGCTATTTATCCCACAATATTTTTTTCTCTTAAACTCAGTAAGTGACTGTGAAAATCAGCTTGCAGTTTAAATGATACATTGCTATCATTCAATGATAAATTCAATAATAAATGTTAGTTGGTAACAAAATCAAAATCAAAAGTCATGTATTTGTTTTTGCTTTGTTTGGCTTATCTATGTCCTTAGGAATCAGAGAAGTGGTTGGGACAGGTCATTTTTACATTTCTTTCTTTCTTTCTTTCTTTCTTTCATTCTTTCTTTCTTTCTTTCTTTCTTTCTTTCTTTCTTTCTTTCTTTCTTTCTTTCTTTCTTTTCCTTCCTTCCTTCCTTCCTTCCTTCCTTCCTTCCTTCCTTCCTTCCTTCCTTCCTTCCTTCCTTTCTTTTTTTTTGTCTTATGTCACTTATCAGACTTAGGCAACACAATCCAACTTGGGAGCCTGGCAGTCAGGGATCTCAAAATGTAATAATAACTTTACAAGTACATGAAATAGTAAGTTTTATTTATGAAGTGAAGAGCATTAAGGAATTTCACCTCACCTGTATCTCCTGAAATTCTACCATTAGATATTCGTTGCCTTTACCCACCTCCTGTCTATAGGACATTGCTTATAGGACTCCTCTTAATGAAATTAATTGTAAGAATGAACTTACTTATACTATTTTCTTTATGACAAAAGAAACCAAGAGACTGTGGCAAGGGGAGATTCATTAGGAGACAAACGGAGGTGCTTGTAGCTAGAAAGAATAGGCAGACTTTGATTTTTCATGATTTTGTGAAGTCATCTTTCTTATATGACTTAGTTTGAATTATAATCTTTTCCCACCTTGATGCTGTAAAGCTGAGATTAATTTGTAGATGTGATGAGGCTGTAAAGAAAGTCAGAAATCCTGTGCAAAGAGGGGAGGGCATCTCCTTCTCTGCGCTAGTGAGCAGTTTCTGTTTCTTTCTACCATCTATAATCCTGACTCAAAAAAGAGTCCAAAAATTAATATATTTATTTAGTTTGTATCATACAAAGCAACCTCAAATTAACTTTGTTTTTCTTCATAAATATGTGAGTGGTCCCTTTTAAATAAGCCTTTTCATCATTATTTTTACCAACATGACCAACCTCATTATTAGTAGTAAATGCATCCATTTTGGGGACAGCACTCATTGATTAGTCAGCCTCTGCATGATCCATGGGGGCAGGCAGCCTCTCTGACAATGACCGTAACCCTCATAATACCCCTAGCCAATTGTGCAGGAAGTCATTCCCTCCCAATTTCTGCAATGAGCAACTTATTCCCTAAAGTGTGAGATTTGATTACCTTTTCTCAGCATGCATTCAGACAAATGTTATTATTGGTCATAAAATTATCCAGCCCAGTGACCTATGGTGACAGTGAATTTCACAAGGTGACTGCCTGCTGAGTGAAGCATCTCCTTTTATTTGTTCTAAATATTTTATATTATGGAGCTTGAAAATAAAGGGAGTAACTTCAGATGTTTAAATACAGTGACACTAGCCTTCCAGGTTGGCAAGATTTTCACATAATATTTTTCTCAACTTTCCTCCATGGAGTAGGATTGTCAAATTTAGCAAATGAAAATACTGGATTTCCACTTAAATTTGAACTGATAATGAAAATTATCTCATTGTCAGTATGCTCCAGGCATTATTTGGGACATCTTTATGCTAAAATTTGAAATGTGTTGTTTATCTGAAATTCACACTCAACGAGGTGTTCTTTATTTTATCTGCTAACCTGCTCTTGAGTGATTCATTTTCACTTTCGCTTTGCCAAAACCGTTTGTACTGCTATAGGTTGTCTATACCTAAATCACTGACTCAGTTAACTTCCTTTAAGTGTTGTTCACAAAGAAATGTGACAGTTTTTCTAAAATTCTTCTTTGAATCACTCCAAAGGTAACTAGGGTGGAATGTGTGCTGGAAATATGTTCAGTTCAAACCCCAAATCTATCAATAGATCTTTTTAGACAGACGTTGAAGCATCGGCTGTGAATTAAAATGTCCACTTCCTTTTTCTCCCCTCGTAGAACTATTCTCGTACATGGATTTGTGTGTAAAACTCCTAAGGGACTGCTGATCTGGGCCCTGTTGCATCACTGAATCTATGATTTAACTGTTGTCTGAATGCAGTTGTCACCATAAGGAAATCTGTGAAGCCCTGGAAAGGTCACTAGAGCACCTGCCCAGATGTTAGCAGATTGTGATTCTCTACCTGGAACTGTGGCTGGTAGGGATTATTTGTGGAGAAAAACACTCATACAGTAATCCCCCTTATCCTCATAGGGGCTACATTCCAAGACCCCCAGTGGATGCTTAAAATCGTGTTATAGTACCAAAACCTATATATACTATCTTTTTTTCCTATACATACGTACCTGTGATAATAACAATAAGTAATAATAAAACAGAACAACTATAATAGTAGAGTGTAATAAAAGCTGTGTGAATATGATCTCTCTCGAAATATCTTACTGTATTGTACTCAGCCTCCTTTTTGTGGTGATGTGAGATGATAAAATTCCTGCATGAGGAGATGAAGTGAGGAGAATGACGTAGGTGCTGTGACTTATTAGGCAACCATTGACTTTCTGACACAGCAACTGAAGGAAGATCTCCTGCTTCCGGTCTAGAGTTGAATGCAGGTAGCTGAAGCTGTGGCAAGTGGAACTATGGATAAAGGGGGGCTACTGTATATACAGAGAAAGTATTCAGGGGAAGTTGCTGAGCAAGGCAGTTCAGTGGGTTGGTACTCCGCTAAAGTGAATAAAGTGGTATGCAGACATTTCCTACCTCACCAGAAGATGATGGTAATTTTATTCTACTTGAGCAAAATTCTATAAGCAGAACACTTGGAGTGATGAAATTCCATACATACCATTGGGGGGGATGTATTTCAATGACTGACCATGAACCCCTTGAAACATGGCTAGAGGTCTTTGGATAGTGACCTCCAGACTACAGTAATTGTTATCGCATTGTCAGTGTAAAGGAAGAGGCACTGGAGAGCCTCTTTGGAACGTGGCAATGCAGATATTCTTAAGATTCCCTAGAGAAATCCAGACGCCTCAGTGTAATTCTTATCGGGTTGTGTTCCTTATATCAGCTTCAGCTATAACTGAAAAAAAACAATAATTACTCTGAGCAAAGGATGCTGACTACTTCATAAACATACAACATAGTAATGACTCAAACTTAGACCCAAGGGAAGGCACAGTTGGGTCCCTGATCACATCTTTTGTGTGAGACTCAGGAATCCTATTTTGCTTTGAAACTATAGAATTCTATTTTAGAATGAAAAAAATAGTTATAAAAATGAACAATGTATCATGCATATAGTGGTGGATGTTATTGGAAAGAGATGGAGAGCCGGCTGACACCGTTGCTGTCAGTATAGCGGACGTGATGAAGAGGCCCGGATGCCCAGGTGCTGTGTAGAGCAGTGTGCAAAAGATTTTAAATACTCATTTTGTCTCTACAGGAGGTCATGATCTAACACCAGAGTGTGGGGAATTGGAGCGTCAAAAGAACGCCGTAGAAACAGGGAACAAAATCTGTCAAAATTTTCAGAACAAACGAAGGGGAAATTTTTTACTCTGGTATATTTTCCCCTTGTTTACCAAACCCAAGGATGATAGCCATGCTTCATTAAGGGCATGCTTAGTCTTTGTATACATTATCTCTGCTGTCCCCATCATTGCTGGCTATAATGCCGCAAGAGATGAAGTATCGGATTGCAATTCCTATTTTATAACTAGGTATCTTGTTTGAGTTCATACATTACATTGCAGGATCAAGGGCAAAAGAAGGACTAAAGAACCAGACCAAACTAAATCAAAAACATGTTCTTACTAAACCCTGAAACCAGTAGTTCTGTACAGGGGGCAATTTTATCCCTCAGGGTAGGTTTGGCAACGTCTAGAGATACTATGGGTTGCCACGACTGTGGGGACGGGAAGAGAAAAAATGTTAGGCACCTAGTGCAGAGGCCTAGATGCTGCCAGGCGCCCTGACATGTGCAGAAAACATGCCCACACCAAAAAAATTATTGGACCCAAATGCCAATGTTGAGTAACACTGATTTATAATACACAGGCTGCTGAACTACTCTGGTATTTATGTTAGTTCTCTGTTACATTCAGAATTACTTAGGTAATGGACCATAGTAACCAAGAGCTCAGATATTTCTGCTAGTCTACCTATGAGGTAGGTAGATTTGGGTAAATCTTCCCAAGGTACAGATTTATTTGTATTGTAAGTCAGCCATTTTTATGATCCAGATGGTTTTTCCAAGGAAATAGGTGAATTATGATAAATAAAATTAGTGAGATTCTTATAACTCTCCTAATCAGGTGAAATGCACACACATACACACACAAGCACACACATGCACAACTTGTGCTTTTACTCTAGACACCTAGGCTCAAACACCACATAGCTATTCATCCTATTCCTCAGGCAATGAACATTATTGCCAACAGTCTTGTTTTAGAGCCTTATTACATCTTACCTGTGTTTTTTTCAAAAAACCTTTAATCCAGTCCTGTCTATGCATACAAAATCTTAACTCTGGAATTCCCTCGTTTAACATAACAAAAACACAAACAAAAAAACAATTTGTCTCTGGATTAGTTTCATCTGTGAGTGGCATGCAACCCAACACAATAGTGACTAGAGCAGTTTCGAGCTCTGGCCTACAATTTTTAGGATTCCAGGCTGCTTCTATATTCACTGCTTTGTCATCCCTACAGTACAGGCTTCATCTCATGGACCAAGATGCATTGTCCAGGTTGAATTCTGATCCACGTATAGGCAACAAGGCAGGGAGGAAAGGGCAAGGGAGGGCCTGGCCTCCTCCTCTGGGGAATTTATACAAAGAGGGTAAGGATAGGGTGTCATTTCTAGTAACTGAGTTAAGTGATGGCACATAGCTGCAAAAGAGGCTAGGAAATGTGTTTATTTTGGGTAGCCGAACTATAGGGGTTCAGTTGCTAAAGGAAGAACCTGGTTAAAGGAAAGACAGCCATCATTCTCTGCCACACAAATAAAGAAGCAGTTCCTTATTGACAAGACAGTAGGTATCAAATTATTCAGTAGGTATCAAATTATTCAGCCATTATTAACCATGGGGCACCTGAATGGTTAACTCAGTTAAGCGTCCAACTCTTGATTCTGGCTCCATTCATGAGATTGAGCCTATGTCGGGCTCCACACTCAGCGTGAAGTTTGCTGAGATTCCCTTCCTTTCCCTCTGCCCATCCGCCCCCACTTGTGTGGGCTCTCTCTTTCTCAGATAAATAAATAAAATCTTTAAAAAAATAACTGAAAGTAAACCTCACCTTAGCTTTTCAGCCTCCCTTTTCCACTGGTTACGATATCTACAACTGCCAGAGCTGTTTTAAACATGCCATTATTACTCTCGTTTCCTCTTTCTAGTCTTTCACCCTCATTCTTCTTGTTCTGCATTGATAACACTATCCATATTTGGATAAAAATATCCTTAAAGCTGAGGCTGAGCCTAGATACTTACACCACCCTGTAACTCTTCCCATCACTTCAGACATCATCCCCACCTGCCACTGGCACTTTTGTACCTTTGGGTCTGCTGGATCAGGTGGCCCAGCAGATTGGACCTGCTGCAAAGCTTTCTCTTGTCCTGGGACCCTCTCAAAACTAGCATCTTTTGGGGTGGTTTGGTAAATGGGTGAGGGTAACACACCCAAATGGGGACTACGCTGTCTTTGAATTCCAAAGAGCTCTCCTTAAAGACACGCACAATAGCTTTCTGGTCATGGGTGCAATGTTTCAGCTGAGAAATCGAGTCTGTATTTTGTCTAGTAATAGTAGGAGCAACCAGCCAATGTTATCATATTCATTATTTTGCCACATACATTTGAAGTATTAGGTATACAGTCCACTAGATCCTTGCTTTTTATAGTTGGTTGATCAAGAGTATCCAGTAGTGATATTTTGTCGACTCTGTTGTGAGATTATACCATGGACTATCAGCGTCCTCTTTATGGCTGGCTATAGAGTCATTAGCATCCTTAAATTTTATCACAATAGAGCTCCAGAAGCCCTAGAGTAAATTCATAAGACTTATCCTTAACATTCTGTTTCTGTAGAACCACTTTCAGTACCAAATAGTCAGGGTTCTCCAGAGATACAGAACCAATAGTATATACATTTAACCCTTCAACATTGTGGGGTTAGTGGTGCCAACCCCCTGTGCAGGTGAAAATTCATTTATAGAATCCAAAAAGTTAACTACTGATAGCCTGCTGTTGATCCGAAGCCTTATTGATACATAAACAGTTCATTAACACATGTTTTATACATCATATATATTATATATTCTTACAAACTAAGCTAGGGAAAAGAAAATGTTATTAATAAAAGTGTAAGGAAGAAAAAGATATTTACAATATTGTATTTATAAAAGAAAAATCTGCAAATAAGTGGACCTACACATTTCAAATCTGTGTTGTTCAGTGGTCAAGTATACATTTATACTTACACATATATAGTGATTAATTATAAAAAAAAATTGGTTCCCAAATTATAGAGATTGGCCAGTCCAGTGATCCACAGTCAGCAAGATGGAGACCCAGGAGAGCCATGGCTATAGTTCCAGTCTGAGTCCTGGTTGACTTGAGATCCAGGAAGAGCTAATGTTTCAGTATGAATGCAAAGGCAGGCAAAATGAAACAAAGCAAAACAAAAAACCCAAAAACTGATGTTCCAGCTCCCAGGCAGTCAGCCAGAAGTTTTTCCTGCCCCTGGGAGTTTCAGCTTATTTATCATATTCATGCTTTCAACTGTTTGGATGAGGCCCACATTAGTGAGAACAGTTTGCCTTACTGAGTATACAGGTTCAGATGTTAATTTCATTCAGAATCTTTCTCACAGACATACTCAGAGTAATGTTTGACCAAATGACCAAGTAAGCACCCTGTGGCCCAGTCAAGTTGAGCGATCACACTCCCACTGTAAAAGTCTCTACTATAAACCTTTCTTTATGGTTATAACTACTGATACTTACTGACTGAGTTAATAATTTCATTAAAGGGAACAAAATGTTTACTTGTTTATTTCAGCATGCCTTCTTTGGAGACGAGAATTAATCAACTAACTGCTATTAGATTATTCTGAAATGCCCATCATTTGGAAAATAGAGGATAGATTTTAGATGTTTAACTTTTCATTCTGTTTGCTTTGTCTTAGCAGAAGGAATTCATTCCCTAGTGGGGTTCAGTGAGTTGTTTTTGCTTTTTTTTGTTTTCTTTTTTTCTTTTTTTTTTTTAAGATTTTGTTTATTTATTTGATTTATTTGACAGAGAAAGAGAGAGAGAGAAAGGGAACACAAGCAGGGTAAGTGGGAGAGGGAGAAGTAGGCTCCCCACCAAGCACGGAGCCCTATGCGGGGCTAGATCCCAGGACTCTGGGATCAGGACCTGAGCCTAAGGCAGATGCTTAATAATTGAGTCACACAGGTGCCCCTTCTCTTTGTCTTTTAAAAAAATATTTAAAAATCCCAAGGTTTCATTGATCAGTTGTGTTTATCACTGTTCTTTCTGCTTAAATTGTTTTGTTTTAAAGATTTATTTGAGAAAAAGAGAGAGAGGACATATGAGGGATTTGGAGCAGACTGAGAGAAAGTGAGAGAAGCAGATTCTCTGCTGAGCATGGAGCCCTACAGGGGGGGATGGATCCCACATCCTGAAATCATGACCTGAGCAGAAATCAAGAGTCAGACCTTAACTGAGTGAGCCATACAGGTGCCCCTTTGCTTAAATTGTTTTATCTTTGGCTGGTCTTTGAAAGTATAACATGTTTTCTGGAGCAACAGTATTTATAAATTTTGTATAAATTATATAAAAAATTTTTATAAATTATAAACTTTTTTTAAATAAAAAAAATATTTATTTATTTGATGGAGAGTGAGAGAAGGAACACAAGCCAGGGGAGAGGGAGAAGCAGGCTTCCTGCTGAGCAGGGAGCTTGATGTGGGGCTAGATCCCAGGAACTGGGATCGTAACCTGAGCTGAAGGCAGATGCTTGACAACTGAGCCACCCAGGTGCCCCAAATTGTTTATTTCCTGTTTTAGACCTAGAATCAGCTCAAAGAGTTTTGGTTTCTTGCCACTGGAAGACAATAATCTGAGTACTGACTGTGTTTATTACTGTTAAATACTCAGTGCTTTTAAGTCTTAGTACTGGGCAAAATTAAATATATACATTTTTTTTAAAGGAAGCAAATAGATTCATATTTATATTTATAATTCAGGTTCATTATGGCCATATAGGCGTATGTGTGAGAAAAAATAAAGTTGTAAATTATCTTAAAACTAATTCAGTGTATTACTGGTGGGAGAGTCTGTGTTGTATGAATGGAGCTATCAGTCCTTGGATTCCGCACGAGAAGATTTACATGGGGATCTGTGCTGGAGTATAGACAGTCCAAAGGAAAGTAGCAAGCACAAAGTAGTTTATTAAAGCAAAAGTAAACTCTCAAGATAGGAGAACAGGCAGATTCCATGGTGGAACCAGCCCCAAGTGCTTTTGGGGTTGGATATTCCTTGTGTCTTTCTGGACTGGGAGGAACTATGACATAAAGTGGAATGATCTTTAACGGAGACTGCTTTCAGTCATTTGTGGAAGTCCTCCCACAAGTTGGGAAGGGAAGTTTTTGACCCTACTGCTAGTCCTGGTAGCCTTGTGGGATAGGGGGTGTGTGTGGGGGGGTCTAACCACACTGCTGATGAATTATAGTGAATATGGGTGTTACCCTAGAGCAGAGGTAGCAAGCTAGAGTGCAGGCTCCACATCTGAGGCTCTTGACCCATCAACCCCAAGGTCAGGATGTTTTGTCTCTGGGCTTTTAATGTGTAACTTATTTATCAAAGTCCTTGCTCACATCTGTGTCATTCCCCTTCAGGGACTTGGGACTAGCCCTCTGCACTGCTGATGTCTAGCTTCTACCTAACAAGTGATCTTATTTGTGGTAGTAATATCAATGTTAATATTTAAGACTAATTCATACATATATGTGGTAGGACAATCCATCTTTTGAAACTAAACTCAAATGTCATTTCTTTTCTTTTTTTTTAAAGATTTTATTTATTTATTTTGACAGAGAGAAATATAGCCAGAGAAGGAACACAAGCAGGGGGAGTGAGAGAGGGAGAAATAGGCCTCCCGCCCAGAGAGCCCGATGTGGGGCTGGATCCTGGGACTCCGGGGTCATGACCTGAGCCAAAGGCAGTGGCTTAACCAACTCAGCCACCCAGGTGCTCCATCAAATGTCATTTCTTCCTACAAAAGCAGCTCATGATCCTTGAAGCTGGTCTTTTAGCATAGTATACCCAAAAGCTTTGGGGTTAGCCCATTTGGGGAAACTTCTAAGTATGCTGTCTATAAGACAAACAATCTGGGAAAAGCAACTCACACATCTAAGTCCCAGTCACTTTTGCTGGGAAAATAAAAGAATAATAGTACCAATTTACCTTAAATAATTGAGGTAAGATTAAATGAGATAATAAATACTAAAATAATTGGAAGATTGCCTGATAAATAATAACCATTTTGTAAATGTTAGTAGTTCATAAATAAATCATGAACATTCTAAATGGAATTATGTTCTAACTAGAATTATTTATGTTCATTGAAATTATATTTAGTACACTTTAAGTTTCTTGGGGCAGTGTCTACATTTACATCACCATTGCTTTCTTATTTATATCCAAAAAAAAAAATGAGTTGTCAGAGTTCTTTTGCAGAATGCCTTGCACGTAATGCATACTCAGTAGTAGTTGGTGATTGGAAAGTGTGTGTCTGTGGGTGCTTAGTGTGTTTCTGTGTTTCTGTTGGAGGAGAGAGACAAAGGAGAGACAGAGAGACAAATAAGAGAGAGAGATAGAGGTGGGGAAAGATAAGGAAGGAGGGAGGGGAAAAAAAGGAAGGAGAAAAGAAAGATCGTATTTGACACCCCCCCTTCATTCTTGAACTTTTTTTTTTCTGAAGATTTATTTATAGGGGCCCTTGGATGGGTCAGATTTATTTATAGGGGCCCTTGGATGGGTCAGTCAAGTGGGACACTTGATTTCAGCTCAGGCCATGATCTCAGGATTGGGAGATCGTGCCTCAAGTAGGGCTCTGCACTCAGTGGGAAGTCTGCTTGAGATTCTCTTTTCTCCCTTTGACCCTCCCCCGGGGAGGGTCATTCTCTCTAAAATGAAGAAATAAAATCTTAAACAAAAATAAAGATTTATTTTATCGAGAGAGCATGGTGGATAGAGGCAGAGGGAGAGAATCTGGAGCAGATTCCTCACTGAGCAGAGTGGACAGTTGAAGGGGGGCTCATGGTTATAGGAGCAGTGCTCAATTTTGGTGACCATGAGATCATGATCTGAGCTGAAATCAAGGGTTAGATGCTTAATTGACTAAGCCATCCCTGGTGCCCTGTTGTTGAACTTCTGAAAGAAAGTTCACCAGGGTGTTATCTAATATTTGTATGGCGATTAATCCATATACACATACAGAATTTCAAAAGCATCTTTTGTAGTTTTCCTTCAAGTAATTTGGTGGAATGTTTATTTTACCTGCAGAGTAAACAAGGCCAAATTCTCAGCCCGTTCTGCCAGCTGACCTTGTGGAATAATTTTCACTAGGGATAATCCAAGGAGACTGGATTCCCCTTGTACATCACACTGTTGGGAGAATCTTACAATCATCTGCCAGGTCTGTATTGTCAGACTATGGGGGTACCCTGGCAATCGACTTACCGTGTTTTCAAGTTGCATGATTAGGAAAAAAACAGCCCTTCCCCTGGTGTAATGAGAGGCCAGGATAGAGAAGACCTGATATGGTAGAATTTTGTCTACAGCCCTACCCTGTCAGTACAGTGATGGAACTGGAGAAAACATCAACTCCTCCCCTTGTGGGATCAGGGAACTCAACGCTGCAGTTATATAACAGCATGGGAACGGCAATATTTACCACATTAGCTATCGTAGTGTAGTTGAAGACCAGTGCACCCCTCCCTGCTAAGAAAGGGTGGATGTGTATGGGGCAGGTGGGAGAGTGTGGTGCTTGGAAGGAGGCAGCGAGGCATGTAATTTGTCATTATTATCATCTTGAAAGACAAATCTATAATAATGGCACACTGGCTAGTTTCTTCCTAACTCTTTCTGTTCTCATCTCAATCTTCTTTGCATGTTCTTCATTCTTTACTCTGACTATAAATGTTGGCACTTTAAATACCATTTCTAGTCCAATGAATCCCACATTTATATTTCTAGCCTAGATATCTCTTCTGAATTAAAGCCTTATGAGCCGATTTATTCATTGCATTGCTTTATTCATTTTTTCACTATTGAAATCCACCTCTTTGCTAGGCCTTGTTATAAGTCCTAGGGAGATGGCAAGGAACAAAAATATAATATTCTTTTGGGTTTATTATCCATATTTTTATCTTTTTAATATTTTTTTCATATATGTATCTCTCTTTTATTGTTTGAGTTCTGAGTAATTTCCTTATATGTATTTCCCACTGTTTCCATGAAATAATATTTTAAACATTTGGACATTTTCTTTTTCATGTCTTTTCACTCTCTCTAGTGGTGGTTTATTTTTCTAAATGTTTCATAATTTTGGACTTTGTACTCACCTGCAGTTCTGCCTGCATAGAAGGCTGTCATTCCAGAGCAGTGTACGTTATCAGACGTTATCTATCTTCTGTGCGTTATCTATCTTCTGTGCATCAGAAATGAGTCAAAAGGCTGCCACCAGTGGTTCTTACAGGTGGCAAGGTGGCCACGGAATTTAAAACTCACATGCCCATTTTCCCTTAAATCCAGTCCTGAGTTTTCGATTTTTCTGAAAAACGCTTTTATAAAAAAGATTTATTTATTTGAGAGAGAGAGAGCTTGTGGGGAGGGGCGGGAGGAGAAGGAGAGAATGCCAAGCAGACTCCCTACTTGATCTAGGAGCCCAACTCGGGGCTTGATCCCATAACCCATGAGATCATGACCTGAGATGAAACCAAGAGTTGGATACTTAACTGACTGAGTCACCCAGGTGTCGCAAACATTTTTGTTTTCTTATCCAGATTTTTGGTTGAACCAGGAAAGCTCCGGGTTGTATCCTTACTGTGTGGAGAAGATATTTGTGTCAGTCATTCTTTACTTTCCTGAGGATGAAGCCCTTTTCAGTGCTAAGAACTGCACTCTCACAATCTTTTGGTCATTAAAACCAGACCTTTAGGGGTACCTGAGTGGCTCAGTCAGTTAAGCATCTGATTCTTAGTTTCAGCTCAGGTCATGATCTCATGGGTTGTGGGATTGAGCTCCACATCAGGCTCCTTGCTCAAGCAGCAGGTCTGCTTGGGATTCTGTCCTTACCCCTAGACCCCCTCTGTGCCCCCATGTGCATGCTGCCTCTCTCAAATAAATCTTCAAATAAAACAAACCCTCTAGAGTATTTCAAGTCTCCTTCCCCTCTAGTCAACAGCTTCGCTGTGAGCTTGAATATTTAAGAGTGTCTTCTTTGTTATTTTCATTATGACTATTAAATATTTAAACCATATAAAAAGTATAGAACATAAGGTGACAAGGACTCAAAATGCCAGGGCTCCTGGGTGGCTCAGTTGATTATGTGGCTGCCTCAGGTTCAGGTCATGCAACCAAGCACTGTGTTAGGCTCCCTGCTGCCTGCTACTCCCTCTCCCTCTGCCTGCTACTCCCCCTGCTTGTGCTCTCTGTCTCTGTCAAATAAATAATAAAATCTTTAAAAAAAAGACTCAAAATACCATATGCATATTAAACATAAAATATTATCAGTAGAATAGAAGTTTTCTGTGAAAATTTACCCAGTTCTATTCCCTCTCTTCCCTCTTCAGATGTAAACTTGATTATGAAATTATAAATTCCATAGAGATTTTTATACTTTTACCACATATCTATGAGCCCCCAAATATACGTATTTTTCTATGATATTAACATATAGCATATATCTTTCTGCAACTTTAATTTGGCAAAAAAAGCTGTGAGATTAAATCATATTGACATATGTAGTATTAGTCATTCATTTTCATTTTCCATATTGCATTTCATTGTATGAATATGCCACAATTTATCAATCCATTTATTTTCTGTTTGTAGACATTTAGGGTATTACACATTTTGATATTAAATACAGTGCTTCAAGGAATATTCTTACATTAGTCTCTTTGTATACAAAAGTTACTCTTAGTATGTATATCTAGTAACCGCTGAGTCCTAGAGTACATAAATTTTAAACTTTACTTTTTCTAGATTACATTCCAAAGTTGTTTATAAAATCAGTTTACAACAACAAACCAACAGTGCATGAAGTTTTCTGTCATTATACCTATTTATCAACATGTTATTGTCAGACTTTTAAATTTTTACCAATCAAATGAAACTAAAATATTTTTATTGTGATCAACTTGTGCTTCCATGCATAAAGTTTTCTGTCATTCTGCATATTTATAATGTGATATTGTCAGACTTTTAAATTTTTACCAAGCTAATGAAACTAAAATAATATATTTTTATTGAGATCAGTTTGTATTTCCCTAATTAATATGAGGCTGAACGCCTTGCATATTTACTAATTTTTTTTGTTTTATGTATTTTTCACTGCCAATTCATATACTTTATTTTCCAGTTAAATGCCTATATTTCTTTAAGTTACGTATAAGAGTTCTGTATAAATTCTGAAAGTGATCTTTTATGCATTGTGAATATCTGTCTCTGATCCTTTTAAAAACTTTTTTGTATAATTTGATAAGATTTTTTTCTAATTTCAGAGCATCCAAATTTATCAATTTCTAAATGGTTGGTACCTTTTATATCTTGTTCAGTAATTTCTTCCTATCGTGGGGTATCTGGGTGGCTCAGTCTTTAGGCGTCTGCCCTCCGCTCAGGTCATGATCCCAGAGTCCTGGGATTGAGCCCCACATCAGGCTCCCTGTTCAACAGGAAGCCTGCCTCTTCCTCTCTCACTCCCCCTGTTTGTATTCCCTCTCTAGCTGTGTTTCTCTCTGTCAAATAAATAAAATCTTAAAAAAAAAAAAAATTCTTCCTATCCTGAGATTATAAAGTATTTTTCTGATCCTTGTACAAAAGTTTTAAAGTGTAACTTCATGTTTAGGTGTTGTAATCTGCATGGAAATTATGTTTGCCTATGGCTGGAAACAAGATTTCAAATTTATTTAGGCCACATGGGTAACTGTTATTGACTAGTGCATTATTTTTACATTGATCTGTGACACTAAGTCTTCTATTTGTCAAGTTTGCATGTGAGCAAACACAAATGATCAGAGTGTCAAATAAGGCTCCTACAAATAATAGATCTGACCTGGTATCAAACTTTACAAATAATCTTAAGCAGACCAATAACTAAGAAGTCCAAGTAAAACAAGCTGGTTTTATCTAGCAGGTACTGTGGCCTTAATTATATGAGGTCTTGCAGCGAGTTTTGTAGTCCATTACTTGCAAGATGAGTGCTATATCAGTCATGAAACATTTCCATTTTATATTCTAGTAGTTACATTTCCTAGCTATGGCCCCCATATTCATAGATTCCAAGTTGGTTGTCCATAAGACAGCCTAGGCACACTGGAAAATAGTATTTCCTTTCCCAGGAGCTAATACCATGAATACATTTGCTAGAAGATCTTTCAATTAAATTTTTGTGAGGAAATTTGACCAGGCTGCCTTCTTCTTTTTGTAGTGGCATCTCCCTCTTAAGTTTGACAGTGGATCTCAGTCCTGCTGTTAACCATTTCCTTCCTAACATTTATAAGTGGTTTTACTTTTGGGACCCTGTTGTCTACTATCAATCTGTTAATTCCTATACCAAATTACATTGAATTAATAAGGACACAAAAAAGTGCAGCACAATAGTTAAGAATGCAAGCTAGACTGAATGTATTTATTCCTAGTTCTGCTCTTTAACATATAACATTGAGTACCATCTTTTGCCCTTGAATTACATTTCCTTGGGTTATGTACTTTTAGGTTAAGGTATATGGTTTCTTAGAAAAATGCCTTGAATTTAGTAACTCCTCAATAATATTTGTTATTCTAGCTGTTATGTAGTTCTATAATAGTAAAAAACAGTTAAAAACTGTTGCTGTCTGGTAGAATGATTTCCCAGCTGCCTCCTGCCACTCCCAGACATATACACATATTTTGCATATGCTTTGTTTCCTTTTCAAAATTATATTAACTGCTTTTACCCTTCAAATCATCTCTGTATGTTATAGAATCAGGTTTCCATGAATTTTGAGATGAGAGGGATTATAATAAATTGATATTTTATATGTCCTTCCTATTATGAGTTTGCTTAATTTTTAAAATTTTCTCCATAAAAGGCTTGTATATCTTCTTTGTATTATTGTACTAAGTACCATGGATTGTTGGCAGATATGACTAAATGTTATCTATTTTTAGAAAAATTTATTTCTAATTTATTATTGGCATATAGGAATTCAATTTATTTTTTACATTGTTATTATATCCACTGATTTTGTTGAATTCTATTTAATTTCCTAATTTGTCCATTTGATTTTTCTAAAGATAAACAATATTTATGAACAATGGGTTTTTCTTCCATTTTTTCAAATTACTATTTTCCTTGTTTTACTGAGTTTGTCTAGGACTTACAGTACTTGATGACAGAAGCTCTTTCTTTTGGAGTATAAAGACAGTTCTTACATTGTTTCACTCTTAAGTATGTAGTCTGCATGTGTTGGGTCCTTCTGTCAGATTTAAAAAGTTCTTTTTATACATAGTTTGTAATAAATTATCCTGAATGTATGTTAAATTTCTTCAAATATATATTCTGAGGTGGATGTATGTATTTTTCTTTAATTTGTTAATATAATGGATGGCATTAATAGATTTTTAAATAATTAGATACTGTTATATTTCTAAGATAAACCAAAACTGGTCATGCTATAGTACTTATTTTTTAATACATAGTAGGTTGTATCTGCTAATAATTAAATAGGATTTTTTATATCTATAGTTATAACTTTGTGCTAAGTTCATTATTTATTTATTTATTTATTTAAAAGATTTTATTTATTTGACAGCGAGAAACACAGCTAGAAAGGGAACACAAGCAGGGGGAGTGAGAAAGGGAGAAGCAGGCTTCCCACCGAGCAGGGAGCCCCATGTGGGGCTTGATCCTGGGTCTCCGGGATCATAACCTGAGCTGAAGGCAGTCGCTTAACCAACTGAGCCACCCAGGCACCCCCTAAGTTCATTATTTAATAGTGTCTGCCTCTGATTTTGTATCATATGTACTATTTTCATAAAATGGGGAACAATGTGTTTAAATATGACACTCTAACTTATAAGTGTGGCAGAGCTTGTAAAAAACGGTGACTATTAAGTGTGCATGTAAAGTGAGTATATTTTTGATTCAAGATTTAAGATGTTCTGAAGCTAATTTTAGTAATTTTTGTAGTGTTCTCAAATTCATTCATTTCCTATTAAGTTTAAAATTTACTCATAGGAAATCCCTCACAGAATTTTTCTAGTTATGAACTGTTTTCACTATTAATAGTATTTGTTTGTGAAATCTTTTTTCTTAATCTATCTTAGTATGTGATTTTTTAAAATAAACATTTCATTTGTAATTTATTTAAGATTTTATTTATTTACTTGTCACAGAGAGAGGAAGAGCACAGGGAGAGGAAGAGGCGGGCAGAGGGAGAAGCAGGCTTCCCACTGAGCAGGGAGCCTGAGGCAGGGCTGATCCCAGGATCATGACCTGAGCTGAAGGCAGATGCTCAACTGACTGAGCCACCCAGGTGCCGCTTTTAATTGATTTAATCAAGGTGCATTCTTGAAATATTTGACTGGATTTTTATATACCATTAGTGTGCTTTTTCGTGTTTTTAGTCTTCATTTATCAATTTCTTAGCATTATATATATATATATATATATATATATATATATATATATATATATACAAATAAATGAGAAATTTCTGTTAAAACGGATACCATAATTATGGCTTTAAATTTTTTTATTTCTAATTTTCTTGAGGTTTGTTTTTGCTTTACATTTTATGGGGCTTGTTATTAGATGTACAAAAGTTCAAGCCTGTTTATATAGTTAGTTCCTCCTTTAACAGGTTAAAGTAACTGTCTATTTCTAATAACACCTTATGCCTTAGTGTATATTTAATTTGATGTTTACCTATATATCTTACTTGCCTGTTACATATATTCACATTGCTTAATATATTTTCCATTTCTATTATATATTGTAGGGGTGTCCTTATGTATAATTTGTGTCTATTATAACTATTATATAGATTTTTGCTTTTTAAAAAAATCTGAAAATTTTTTTATTTAACTGGGTTTATTTATATTCAGTGTATGTGGGCTTTTGAATGCAAGGTAAGTATAAACTTCCTTTCTTATATGGGCCAAAAGCTACTAAAAGTATTCTGGTAAATATTTAACAACAGTTTCTCAAAAAAAAGAAAAGGAAAAGCCCCAGTTTGTAGTGCTTGCCAATTACTGCAATGTAAATACTACATGGGACTGATTTCAAACTACCATCACTGAAAAGATAAATATTAGTGGTTTGTCGACAACTATATATCTAGGACCTAGCTCAGTACCAGACATATACTAAGTGCTTGGTTAAAAAAAAAAAAAAATTGTTGAACAATAGAAAAAAACCCAAAACTGTGGGACGTTTTAAGAAGCAAGATAAAAGGGCGCCTGGGTGGCTCAGTTGGGTATGACTGCCATAGGCTCAGGTCATGATCCCGGAGTCCAGGGATCGGCCTGCGTTGGGCTCCCTGCTTGGTGCAAGGCCTGCTTCTCCCTCTCTCACTCCCCCTGCTTATGTTCCCTCTCTAGCTGTGTCTGTCAAATAAATAAAATCTTAAGGAAAAAAAAAAGCAACAAGATATAAGTATGAAAGTATTTACAAGTTAGGCTTCCTTCCTTTGCATATCATCAGATTGCATTCCCTAGAAAAGGGTTATTAAAAATTCTGTTTATAAAGTATATAAAAATTATTTTAAAATGATTACATATTTACTCATATGATCTCTTCCCTCCCAAGAGCTTGTGATATAATTCTGAGGTAATAAACTAAGCTGGGCTATCAGCTTGTTATGGGATCAGTTAAGTCCTTTTCAAACTTTATGTACTACCTAGATCATCTCTCTAGGCCTCGGTTTCAATACCTGTCGGATGTGTTTTTTAGCATACCTCATGTATTTGTGGCAAGGAGTAAATGAAATAAAAATGAAATTATATAGCACCTTACTTAGCCTATTGCAAATGTGTGCAAAGAAGCCACCTCCCTTTACTGTTTCCATCTAAGGTATGAGTGTGTTGGAATCATTTTTAAGCATTATCTAGAATTACTCATTAAGTTTAGAACATGGGCAAAGTACTTGTGAGGTACTATGTGAGGCTGCTGTGCTTGGGTTCTAGGTACAGTGTATCAGTTTTCTGATGGCATAGTAATTTGTGTAACAAAATATATCAACACTCAGTGGCTCAAAACAAGCATTTCTTTGGCTCACAAGACAATAATTCAGTAATTGATGTTTGACTATCTTTTGGTCTTAGAAGAGCTCACTTACATTACTTGGGGTGCACTGGCTGCAAGTCGGAAGGTGAAGCATCTGTCAGTAGGCTTGCTGTAGAATAGTTACTTGTTTCCGCACTCACATCCTTTCAGCAGGTAAGAGAGGCAAGTTCTTACGGACATTGCAAGAATCCAGTATGATAAAACTACTCTTTTGGCTGTTGCTCCATTGGTCAATGTGAGTCATATGTCCAAGTCCTGAATCAGTGGTGGCTGGAGGTCGTGATAGTGGAAGGCCTGGTTATAGGTAGATGTGAACAGTTGTGGCCATTAATGCCTATATGTATAGCAAAGATAAGATTTAATGGTAAGGTTTTATCTCTAGCCTTTAAGAATTCAAATATCCTTAATATATAGGCTACATATAGATAACTAAATCACAAGGAGTATAAAGAATATAGGAAGGAATAATCACTTCACCTTGAAATAAACAAGAAAACTCTTAAATAGGATTTGCAGCTTGACATAGAAAATGGGAGAAGGGAGGAGGCTCATTGGAGGAAAAGGATAAGTGAGCAGAAGTATGAGTAGAAGTATGGTATCTGGAGGAGAGGGTGGGAAGCAGGTTTCTGTTGGGAGTATGTTAAAATATGGCTTTAGACTGCTTTGGACTCTGGTACCTAAATGCTTTATATCAGATCACAATTTACTGCTTTTCCTTTCAAGATAAATAGAAATACGCAGGACATAACTTCAAGTACTAAGCATTGAGGTTGAGATGTTTATGGAAGGTAAGAAAATAAAAACAGTTATTTGGGAATGGACCTATAATCAAGTTATTTACAACACATGAGTAAACGCTTCAGATAATTAAAAAGAAAATAACATCATAAAACTAATATTATAAAATCTCAAAGTATAGTGAAAAGTTGAAATATATCTAGATGCTATTTTTTCAGACTATATTAAAGTAAACATCATAATTTATGATATCAAAATCAGGATAAATCAGATTAAGATTAATTTCTGAGTTAAGTACTTAAAGATTCAGTAAGGATACATGATGGCTTACTGTTTACATTGACTATTTTGTGTGGTTTTTTTTTTTTTTTACTATAGGCACACTACTGGCAAAGAATGTATTCAAACATTTTTTAATTTTATTTCAACATATGCTTTAGAATAATTTTATATATTTTTCCAGGCATTTCATGAGGTTGGTAAGTGTTGAGAGGTACTTACTTGTCACTCAGCTAGGTAATTTTTGCCTTATGAAGACAGAAAGAAAGAGGGGGACAGAAATATATCAAAATGTATTATGTAAATTTGTTTCCAAAGCCATTCATATTGCCTAGTGTATCTCACAAATACACAATTTATATAGTTCACTTCTAAGTGCACTCTGATATAAATTAGAGGCTATCTAAAGGCTCAGGGTTTAACTTGAGCAAAGTTATCAATCCCATTTTCTCAAATAGATTGGCAAACCCAAATATTGTAATATTTCACTCTAATAGTATATTTCATTTGTTTTATGTTAATTAATTCCCTTTCTAATATACAGATTGGTTTCTCTTGTGTCATGTGTTCATATAAAGAGTCACTGGTAAAGTAATAGATTGTTACCTATACGGTGATCACATTTTTATTAAGTCAGTGCTCTAGGGCAAAGGAAGCAGTTTTAAGTTTTGGGGAATGGAGCTTAAAACTACACAGCAATAAACTTCAGTCTGAATGTACCACATCATTTCTGCCAATGTGAATTGTTAAGATGAACTTTGTTCTGAAATACAAAATTATTATTTTTCTCATATCAATTTATTAGATTTACCTAAAATTGTACATGTATATTCTTATGTGCATTTAATTTAGAACACCCCAAATATGTTCTCATATAACAAGGGACACTAGAGAGAGAAATACAACATTGAAGTTAGGTTTGGCCTTTAAGGGTCAGTGAATAAATTCCCTCAGACCTCAAGTATTTATTCTTGAGTTACTTCATGTACATTGACCTTGACTCTATCCACCCTCCCTTGTTTGCTTTCATACGTGGCTCAAAGTACAGTTTGCGCTAGCTAACAGTATCATTATAAATCTAATAAAAGTCTTGCGAAGGATTTTTTTTCCCCTTCAATTCTGTTGTTTTAAATCAGTTGGCCCCTGTTTTAAACAACTTATGGCAGCAGTTGTCAAACTTTGGTATCAAGACACTGAAGAACTGTTGCTAACATGGTTTATGTCTATTAATATTTGCTATAGAAGAAATTAAAACTGAAATTTAAAAAAATATATATATTTTAAATACAAATATCAACCTATCAGGCATTAACATATTTAATATATGCTAATAAAATTAATGATTTTCTCCGAAAAGTTAGTAAGAATAATTCCATTGTTTGGCAGAGCCCTTTAAAATCTGGCTTAATACAAGACAACCAGATTTTTATATCTTCTCCTTTCAACTTTGAAATATGGTTGGTTGAAGGACATGAAAATAATCGAACCTCACAACAGATCTATATTTGGAGAAGGGAGACTTAATTTAATTGTCTTTTCAGACAATTGTGGCTATTCTTACTTGCTACTACACCACATTTAATAAATGGTAAATTATGTGGAATGTAAAATGATGTTTATTTATTTATTTACATTTGAAGTTATGGGTTTATTTTGCATTTTGGACATATCTTTTCCCAAGCATGACTTGTTAACTGTGCGTTGTTGTTTTGGAAAAGATTGGTTTTTTGGAGTTATGCAGATCTCCTAATTGAAACATCTCATAATATAATAAAAAAAATACTCATTATATATAGCCGAATAATTTTTCTGAATCTCTTAAACTCAAGAGGGCAGATACAGGTTTTTCAAATTTATATTTTTACTTGATAGTTTGAATGTTATCATCAGCAGTTAATACTATATTTGTTTTTTGGAGACTATCAGCCTTTTTTTATTGTTAAGAAACTGTCTACCAAGTGCCCAAATCTGAATAGCCATAGATTCCTTCTTAGTTCCACTTTCAATTAAAAATAGTGTTTTTGATAAAATTGGCTAATTGAGCTCATAACTGAGACAAACAAGTGCTTTTCCTCAAAATAGTCATACTTTGGTGTTTTTAGCATAGTTCTTATTTTGTTAAAGAGACTATTAAAAGATGTAATTAAAGGTATAATTTAATGAGATTAAGAACACTTACTAGTTTACCAACATATTGTTAGGTGAAACTGGATATTTTTTTTCTCCTACAAGTTCATAGTGATGAAGAAAATAGTAACTACTATCAGAGTCTGATGTCATCGCCTTGATTCAAACTAAAGAGGAATCAGTTTAGGCCATCACTTCTTTGGCACCATCTGCTCAAATATCAACATAGTTAAAAGGAAAAAAGCATCATATAATTATTATGAAAATATTTTTGATCTCAAGGGCTTGCTGAAAGGATATTAGTACCTTCCTTAATTCCAACCACCCTCCTCTGCCACCCGGAGGAGGAGTATGTCCATAGACCAACCACTTTGAGAAATGTTGATCTGTTAATTGAAAATCATTTACTGTGAGCACAGTTTCATGTATTAAAGTAATGCTATCCAAATTAAAATTTTTTGCACATCAGTGTTTTTACATATGAAATATGCATGAATCTGTGGTATTTTCCATCATAATTTAAAAAAAATTATCAATGTTGAGTAAATATACATTATGGACTATAAATGCTAAAAATAACACCACCAAACATAAAACTATAACAAAATATCCATAATATTTGCAAACTCTGGATATTCACTAATTATCATAAAAAATTAAGAAAAAAATTTAATTTCCCATCTCCGTGTGTTTTCATAAATCTGGAAAATCTCTTTGTGTCTCTATCTTTTAATTCTATTATATAACAATATGCTACAATAGAAAAAAACATATATTTAACTATCAGGCATATATATGTTATATATAATATATAATTACTAGTCATGCCCTTGAATAATTCAGTTCCAGCGAAATGAGATTTCTTTTCTTTAATTTTTTGTTAAAACTTATTTAAAAATAGCAGTGCTGCATTTGGCTTTTCCTCTCTCAAATTATCCCTTTTAAGCTCAAGGATTTTTTTTCAATGAGCAAAGTCAGTGCAAGTTTTTATATATATATATATATATATATATATATATATATATATATATATGTAGCTCTTTTCACTTAACAATGTCAAAACTTTTATGATATACCTATTATCTTTATCTCTCAAGATCAGAGTCAGATGATGTTTGTTTTTCTTTGGAATCTTCCCTATTCTCACATCATTTTATTTCATTTTATGGCTTTTTAAATCAAATTATTTTACCTGCTGTCATTAATGAGTGTCTTCATTAATTCTATTGATGTTTGGAAAGTTACTTATTGAGAATGTTCTGTGTCAGGAATGGTATAGAGGGAAGTTTAATAGGTAAATCTTTATGGTACATTTAAAATACTTTTAAAAAATTCTTTGATCCTCCTCCCTTTAAGAGTTGAAGTCAAATTCTCCTCCACCTTGAGTTGGAGCTGCATAGTACTCATGTCTAAAGCATAGAATAAAGTAGAAGTGATGGTGTGAGACTGGAGAGTAGGTGATAAAAGACCCAGCAGCTTCATTCTTGCTCTCCGTCTGGGTTCGACTACTCTAAGGAAGCTAAAAGCCACATCAGGAAAACCCGCAACTCATATTAAGTGTCCACATAGTTGAGACCTGAGGCCTTCTGCCAATGGCTATGTGAGTAGCTATATCCCAGGCAAGCTTTCATATGATAACAGCTCCAGTTTCCCTAAGTCAGAACTCAGCTAAACTATTCCCAAATTCTTAGCCCACAGAACCTGGGAGAGAATAATTTTTTGCTGTGTTAAGCTACTCAAGTTTGATTTTTTTTTTTTTTTTGTCGTGCAGCAATAGATAACTAGTACACTATTGTAGAGTGGATAAGTCCGGTTGGAGGAGAGGTAAGCATAGGATTCAATGAGAACTTGGAGGTGCAGCATCTACACCAATCTGACTTTTTTTTTTTTAAGATTTTATTTATTTATTTGACAGAGAGAAACACAGCTAGAGAGAAAACAGAAGCAGGGGGAGCGAGAGAGGGAGAAGCAGGCTTTTCGCCTAGCAGGGAGCCCATGCCGGGCTATCCCGGGGACTCCAGGATCATGACCTGAGCCAAAGGCAGTCGCTTAACCAACTGAGCCACCCAGGTGCCCCCAAATCTGACTTTCTGACCATAAATAATGTTTAAGTTAGACTTGGTGAAGGACAGAAACCAAGCAGTTTTACTGATTTATTTTTCCCTTTTATGGGGTCTGTGTGGTTCAGGCTCCTATGTGGTCCAGTAGATCTTGTCTCTGTTCAAATTTTTGATAAGCATTTCATCATGGATTTTTATGTTAGTATTGATTGTTAAAAATATATCATTAAAATGTTATTTGTCTTAAATTTTTTTTTTTGAACTCCCTTGAATTTTGCACCTGGGCAAGTGCCTCAGTAGCTTCATCCTCATCTCAGCCCTGCTGAGAGAAGAGTAACATTTCAGGCATTGGAAACTGTGTGCACAAAAATTGGGAAATAAGAGGGAACACAGAGCTTATAGTATTTTCATGAAGAGTTTTTATCAAATATTTCAAAGGATCCCCTCACTAGTGGCCACCTTCTGTTACCAATGCTCTTAAGAGCTGGAATTACTAGGTTCTAGGCAAAAGAAAAGTCTATATAGATTTTATATTTGCTACTTCTGAATTTATGATCTCTGATGAGTCATGTAAGCTCTTTGCACCTCAGCTTTTTAAAAGGTGAGAACCGTAATGCTCAAGTCACGGGTTGTTATCAAGTGAAGTGAAATAATGAACATGATACCACCTCCTTCATTAGAGGTAGGTCAGCACTTGGTTAACAATAGTTCAGTTGGTGACTGTTGGCTTGACTCTTCGGGCTATTATAATTGAGAGCTGAGTACAATATCTTTGTGTTAGAAAAGAATTTTGGTTCTTCTGTTGTAAATTATTTTCTGATCTGTGGTCTGTATATTTTTGCCTGCACAATGTGAGAAAGCTGTCCTGTGACTTATTCTATGTTAGTACCTTATATGTTATTTTTAAAAAATCTTGAGTAATATTTTGAAAGATATGAAGGTGGCATTAGATTGTACTCATTGCATGCCCAGCACAATGCTTAGCACATTAAAGACACATTGTTTCACAAGAGAGATATTGTTATTACCCTATTATACAGCTGTGAAAACTGAGGTCTTGAAAGTTTAATAGATGACCCAGAATTGTGCAGCTAGAGCATGACAGAACTTAGATTTCCGTGTAGGCGTTCTGTGTGGAGAAACTCGACTCTACCACTCTGGGTCCACTGTCTCCCAAACTTTACCTGTGCACCCACTTTTTCATTTGGATTTCAGAAGGTCTTGATAGACTGATGCTGATTTTATCTAGGAAATGCCTGATTTTGTTTACTTTTTAAAATTAGTTCTTTCACCATTTCAGATTTTCCCCCTCTAATTAATTCTGCATTAATGCACATTTTAAGAAGTCTTTGGGAAATAACCTTATCGAAGGCTTTAAAGTTTCTAAATAAATGCAGTTTATTGGTTGTTCATTTAATTCACTTACCTCAGATAAATTGATTAGATTTACAAGGTATGTTTGCTGGTTTCAAGGAAGAATAAATAGCTTTTAGATACTTGCAAAATAGTACAGGACTGCACACAGGTTGCTGAGTGGTTTGTTCAGCTATTCTCTCTGGTGATAGTCTCATCTGTAACATTCTGGCCATTTCGCTAAAAATAAGTTCAGCAATATTTCTTTATTATAGTATCAAAGAGAATTAATTTAGATACCATGTACTTTAAGGTAACTGTCTGTGTATCATCTCTGTTTTCCTTTGGTCTACTTCTGTTGTTATAAATATATAGAGAGGCATACAGCAATATGTAAATACTTATATGTACTTACAAATATGTATACACACACATATATACAGATATTTACATATTATGTAAATACCTCTTTATTCAAAAAAATTGTTACCGTTTTATGTTTTGAATTTCTGCTTAACTTAACAAAAACACATTAATTTTTCATTACATAACGATGTTGAAACCATACAGTGATTTATATGTTGCACTGAAATGCCGTCAAAGGAATATATCTTTGGTTTACAACATAGTGTAACTATTGACCTGGGCTATGTTCAGCCAGTGACCTAGGATTGATGTGTCCCATGCATTGTTACCAGAATAATTAATCACAAATATGTGAACATACAGAGATTTTAGAGAAATTGGCCTCTTCCTAATGATCAAGAGTACTTGCTGATATCACTGTCAAAAATATTTGCAGGGGACTTGCTTAATTAAAATTAGTATTTACTCTTACTTTTTCTGGAAATTATCTTTCCTTACACTTGAATTTAAGGTATATTGAATAAATTTTAAACCCTTCAAAGGCACTGTAATAGCCATGTTTTCTTTTTCTTTCTTTTACTTTTTCTAAAATTTTCAATTGTTATTTGCAAGCAATTTTGTTAATCAGGCAGTTTCAGAGTTTTCTATATTCCTATAGAATTTAACTTTGTTATGTCTGTAACTAACTTTCTTAACAGACCTTATCAATTGTTGTTGCAATACGTTGCATGTTCCCTAGAGCAGTAATGCCCTTTTGTGGAGTGGTGGCTAGTACTCTACTACGGAGAATGAGGAGAACTGATTAATTGCTTTTAGAATAGTAAATGAAGCCTTTTAATTTAATGAATATTTCAACAGAATCAATTCACTTTGTCTCTCTAAAGGCAAAAATCCCATAGGGAGAATTTCTTTGGGGTGACCTAGAGAGCAAATTGGAACCTCTGTGAGGTTGGTGTACAACAATATGTTTTCACAAGCACTTAGATTTTCTGAATACCTTTAATATATTACCCTGACCTAAAATGCATTTGGTTTCAAGAGTTTAGATTTACAAATTATCCTTGAGTATTGTGAGTTGTGAGGCCAGGGCATGGGTTCTCTCTATCTGAGATCTGTCTATTCTAAGTATACCGCTGAAGTTGGATCTCTTAAAAGGTTGGAGAGTATAATGGATAGGTTGGTAGACTAAGAGCATGTCTATGTGTGGTAAAGGGAATGAACTGCATCTTAAATCCTGTGAGCATGACACAGTACAGCTCATTTATATGACATAGCCATTTAGATCTTTGAACTAGCTTGATCTTATAATCATAGTCTAAGATTATAAGCCAAAAATCAAGACAGTTTTTTCCTACTTGTTTAATCATTTACATATTTCTTTTGTTTCCTCTGTTGGACCTCATTTTCCATTCATTTGAAAATGTAATAATCATGTTGATTATCTAGTAGCTTTCTCTGAATGTTCTTTTTCTATGATAGAAAATGTCAGAATGATAATTGTTGATAATTTTTTAATTTGAATAAACTATTTTCATGTCTTTATTAATGTATATACATAAATGTGTTTTTGGGAAAAGTTAAGACCTCAGAAGTAGGGTCAGTATTTATTAAAAGCAGGTGCACAGTTTGATCTTTCTGGTGCTCTTGGCAATTTAATTTTGCTGATTTTTACAGAAATTTCAGACAGAGGTTTCTTGACTATGTAATATAAATATGCTAAGAATAATGTAGAACAATTTAAAAATTGTAAGATAATGGATGTTAGTATTCTACCACTCAATAATAAGCCATTTTTATACCCATGACATGTTAAAATACATTGTAATTTCTTTATTTGCATCTATTTATTTTTTATTTTCTTAAGATTATATCTCTCTGTTGGCTATCTGGTTTGACATTAACTGATATTTCTATTCTTCAGTACAGTAAGATGTTCTAAGTTTATTCATTAAACTCAAATTAGTAGAGATTTATAAAATGTGGTGAGATATGAAAATTAAGAGGTCTAGCCAGCAGGGCATAAAGTTGAATGATAACAATAAAACAGTAAAAGGAATTGCAAAATCTATCTTCAGAAGTCTTGTTTTTACATCATATCAATCCACAAAGATGTGAAAACTAGAAAGACGTCAGAAACAACAATTTAGCTATTTGACTCTTTGTATATTAGCATCAACAAAATTGGAAAATAAGAAAATTTTATTCCTAATTTTTAGATAATCAGTCAAAAATTAGAATTCAGGTAAATATTTGATGATAAATGTAAAGAATATTTTTCAGAAAGTTTTGACCTAGAACTTATATTTAGAAATAACCTTATAATGAGTCTCAGAATAGTACATAAATAAGATAAAACTGGACTTCCTGTTTAAACCTTAAGTGGAGTATCAGAGCCTATCTGTTTTTGTTTCCTTTATCTTTACTCTCTCACCCCAGCAGTCTTTGGGAGGTTTCTGAGGCCTTGGTTGAGAACACCTAAGAAAATTTGCTGAATGGAGGCAGAAAAATTGAAAATATCCAGTTAATAGTGTTCCCCAAATCGAGCTTATTTTCTATATCAGGGTAAGATCACATCAGGAAATTTTTATTCTCCACTGAGCTTATTTACATTTGATTTCATCTCAAAATCTCTATATTTTTTCAATGTAAAATCTCTCTATATTCTTTCACTTTCAAACACTCATTTTACAATAGTCATTATTATCCATGAACTGTTTTAAATTGGACAACTCATATTTTCTCTTTGGAAGATATCTTGAACAGCTTGGAATAGAAGATTTATGGAGGACATGGATATAGGAAGATCCTGAAGAAGACTAATGCACCACTTTTATGTAGTCTGAAGTTTATAGCTGCCCTCATTAAACAGCTGGCCGGAACTAAGCTCCAAGAGTTTTTGTTACTGCTGTGAAAATGTGTTTGACCCATCAGGGTCGCTCCCAAAATGAGTTAGGAAGCATCATTCGATGTTACTGTTTCTCATATTTAATAATGCATGGAACTTATTTAAAAATGAATAGCTTCGGGGTGCCTCGGTAGCTCAGTGGTTAAACCTCTGCCTTCAGCTCAGGTCATGGTCCTGGAGTCCTGGGATCAAGCTCTGCCTTGGGCTCCCTGCTCAGCCTCTCGCTGCTTATGTTCCCTATCTGGCTATGTTTCTCTGTCAAATAAATAAAATCTTTAAAAAAAGAAAAAAAAATGAATAGCCTCTGCAATGTTGAGTATCTTTGGGCAGCTCTAACAAAATATCACAAAGGAGGTAGCTTATAAACAACAGGGCCTCTCATTTCCTGGTTTAGTATAGGTAGAGGTATGATAATTTTGTTGAAATTTTCAAATAAGCAGCTTTAGGCTTTATTGATTTTCTTTATTCCTTACCTTTTCTATTTAATTGATATTCACTCTATTTTTATTTTCCCCATACTTATTTTGATTTTAAAGTGCTCTTCTTTTTCTAGACTTCTGAAGTGTAAGCACAGAATTTTGGTTTTGGACTATTCTTCCTTTCTACGAAGAGCATTTAAAATTGTGACTTATCAGCGAACGATTATGTCAGCTTTATACCACAAATTCAGAAATGTTCTGGGTTTTAATTATCATTCAGGATATTGTCTTTCTTTGCTGTGTCCAACTTCTGTACTGATTTTTTGCTCTCAATATACGTCTTACTTCCATTTCTTTGGATGACAATAAAGTATTGGTTGAAAATGATCATTGTAGATAAGATGTCACAATCACTGCAATTCTTTGATCCTTTGAAAAGGATTCTCAATTTTTGTTCTGCTCTGCTGCTTCTTTTAGTCTACTCCCTTTTTACTCCACCTTCCAAAGTATTCCTCTGCAGTAGTGTAGCTTGGTGGTCAGTCAAGTATTTGGGTATGATTTATACATGGATTTTGTGCTCATGCTTTTTGTTTCTATGAAATGCCTAATAAGTTTCTGGCTGTTTGCCTGTCTTGATTTCTGCCTTCTCAGACCTCAAAGAGTTAGGTTTTAGCTTTTTGCTGCTCAAGCTGTACAGAAATTATAAATGCACTCAGTTTAAAAACAGTAACCGCAGCAAACAAAATTATCAATAAGTCAAGCTTTCTCTTTCTAAAGAGTACATTCCTCTCTGGCCTCTGCTATGAAGGAGGGCCTACTTCCCTCATAGTGAGAATATTTCAAATCTGTAGTTCCATAGCAAGGTGGTCTATTAAATATAAGGTTAACAAAATAATATATCAGACATGCAAGATCTCAAAAAATGTGCATTCCACAAAGCCTATCAAGAGGAAGATTCCAGAAGAGGCAAAAGGTTGTGCAAGAAAGGTTACAATGATCATGGAAAACATAAGGCTCATTGGTGAATAGTTTACAGGATCACACAATGAGTGATGCTCTAATTAAATGCTTACATAAGGAAATTGAAAGATTGAAGAGGGATAGGAATATCAAGGAAAATATAGGATGCTCTCTTATATTTGATTTCAGGTAAACAATTTTTTGTATAAGTAAACAGGATTTTAAACATTTTTATACTAGAAAATATTGTTTTTGTACCTTAAATTGAAATTTAGGGGGCTGTCCAGTGTTTTTTTTGATATGACAACTCTAGGGATGAGAAATAGTGAGGTGGGAGTACATGAAAGAGAGCTGAAGTCTCACCTTCCCAGCAGAAGATAATAGAGAAAAATTGAAACTTGAAATAAAAAATGGGCAATATGGGGCGCCTGGATGGCTCAGTTGGTTAAGCAACTGCCTTCGGCTCAGGTCATCATCCCGGAGACCAGGGATCAAGTCCCATATCTGGCTCCTTGCTCGGCAGGAAGCCTGCTTCTCCCTCTCTCACTCCCCCTGCTTGTGTTCCCTCTCTGGCTGTGTTTCCCTTTGTCAAATAAATAAAATATTAAAAAAAAAAGGGGGGGCTATATACTTTTATTTTTAGAGACACGGAGATAAATACCAAAATAAATATAATAGTGGAAGTTAGTTGCCTCTAGAGGTATGGAATGTGTGGGAGTTGGCAAGAATTTTTTTTTTTTTCTTTAGAAATATTCTAGGGGTGCCTGGGTGGCTCAGTTGGTTAAGCGACTGCCTTTGGCTCGGGTTATGATCCCAGAGTCCCAGGATAGAGCCCTGTATCAGGCTCCCTGCTCAGCAGGAGGCCTGCTTCTCCCTCTTTCACTCGCCCTGCTGTATTCCCTCTCTAGCTGTGTTTCTCTCTGTCAAATAAATAAATAAAATCTTTTTTTTAAAAAGAATTCTAGAACCGTATGCATAAAAGTATAATGAAAATAGGAACAAAACAAACAGTTTAAATGCAGCCAAACCTAATAGTAAGAATTAGAAAAAAATAAAATTATTGAAAAGCAAGTGTTTGGTGTTGGAATTGAAACTTGATTCAAACCGTGAATATGGTGTAATTCCCAGAGCAATATTCTTTGGATTTTGACATGCCTATACTGCTACATTCCACGTGTTCATTCTGAGTGAATTATTTTACTACTTCTACTTTAACTATTACAGAACTTTATTCTGATAGAACAAGATATCACTTTGCTTTCATTTAATAATGAGTTTGTTTATATATCAAATATTCCTGTCATTTTCTCATTAAAAAACAACATGAAAAATACCATGATGTGGAGCTGATGAGATCATGAACATAAAGGCAGGAATGCTAAAATTACTTACTAATGCTTAGATTTTAAGTGATTGTCCAGTGAATAATTTTTTAGTACTAACATTTATTTTTAGCTTACTATTAAAATGGAAACATGAAAGTAAAATATTCATATGGAAATCTCAAATATCCCTGAGATGACTTTCATGATATCTAAAATTCATACATGCCACTGTGGAAAATGGTCACTGCCTTGCTTATTTTCTTCCCTCCTTTCCCTTTCCCTTTTCCTTTCCCTTCCTTCCTCCCTCCTTCCCTTCGTTTTTTCCTTCCTTCCTTCCTTCCTTCCTTCCTTCCTTCCTTCCTTCCTTCCTTCCTTCTCTTTCTTTTTTTCTTTCCTAGGTTAAAAAAGAGAGAGAAATTAAGGTATTCAGATTATACCTCTAAACTCTCACTGAATAGTCAATTGAAATGAAAATCTAAATGACTACAGAGTCGTAATTTTTATATACATATTAAATATAAGAAATGACTTTTAGATTCTTAGAGATTCTCAAACAAATCCTCTGTGTTTTTAGAGAAGAGAGAGAGAGCAGAGGTGGGGGGCAGAGGGAGAAAGCCAATGCTAAGCTGTCTCCATACCCAGCCTGGAGCTGATGTGGTGTTTCATATTATGACTCGGAGATCAGGACCCGAGCGGAAATCAAGTCAAATGTTTGATTCAGCCACACATGGGCACTCCAGAAATCCTACTAAATAGGTTTCATTTTGTTCCTTTTAACAGAGGGAAAGCGGAGCAAGAGAATTTGGATATCCTGTAGTTAACAAATCTACAGAGGTCAAACATCCAGTCAGAGACAGATAATTATACCCCAAATGCCTGACTTCATTTTCTTCTCTGAGGCTAGGTTGCTCTCTCTAATGTATTAGAAGTTGGTTGCTTTTGATTTAACTGTATGACTCTAACTACTTTTGAGCAAAAGCCTATCCTCCCCATTTCTTGTTCAGTGTCAGTATTATTAATTTCAGTGCATTCAGTATCAGCTTTAATAAAATTTCATTCTATGACATTCATAAAAATAAAATATTTTCATAAAATATGTATAGTGAAACATGTTTAATATTAATTGTCAAGTGAAATCATTATTATCAATTCAAGTACCCTATTAGAGTACAAAATTGAGGGCCAGTCTTTACCAATTATGTTTGTTTTGAACCTGATATGATTCTGAAAACTCTTTCTTAAAGATGATTTTTTCTTATCTTCATTTAAATTACTGAAGCTTGTAGATCGCATAGAGGAGAATGTGGGAATGTTAACTGCATAAACATTTATCATTTTTGAAACAAAGTCACGTACTGCAGAAGACACATAGTGAAGCACCAACTTCTACACACCACGAGGTTACCCACTTCCAGGACGAGAACCAAAAATGGATCAGCGTTCTATGTTTGGTTTACATCTGTCTCTTATGTATTAGGAAATACTTCTCTCAACCACTCCTATTTACTTCATCTTTTCAGATGGGAAAACACTTTTCTCTGAATTGATGACTACTTATTTTTCAGCTAAAGTAAATACAGGTCTATATCTCTTTTCATTTGTGTGAGAAGCTGACACATTCTGTCACAACATTGCTTGAGTAAATGGGAAAGTGACAGCTTCCTGGCAAAATTTTAAAGAGATAAACATCTATTTTTGTTTAAACAGCCACTAAAAAAATCAGATAGAAGCTTTCTAGGTTGAAAGGATAAAGAATGCATGAGTGGTGCAAATTGGTAAATGAATGCATGTTCAAAAACTTCTGATGTTTGCCTCTGCAATTTTAACCACAACTCAATGTTTTTTGGGATTATATAATAAGTCTTCAAAGAATAAATTCTATCAAGATAATAGAATTATCAAAAAGGAGATTAACAAAATTTAAAAAAAAACAGACTAATATCCTGAGAAACAATTCCAAATTATCAAATATTTGCTTTGCCCAGATTTTGAAATTTGTTTATTTTAAATACTATATTCCTAGAAATTATATTACTCATTTAAAAATGGCTCTAAGAAAATTACTGTTACGTAGTCTTTATATAATACTTTTAAAATCATACGTTTTTAGGTTTTCCCTGACTATTTCACTGTGATCATGTAAGCATTATTGTTTTTATCCTGGATTCTCTTAGAATCTATACACAGGTCAATTTTTATCTCATGTAACAATGTTACTTACAAAACTTGTGTCTTTTATCTATTTGAAGTTGAGTCTTTAAAACAAAATTTTATAATTCACTATCAGCTTTTATAATATAGAGTGAATGGACACTATATTAAATTTTATAGAAAGAATTTAGTAAGTAAGAAAATTTATGTTAATTCTGGAGATATAAGATCACATGGATGTCCATCAGAGGTAGATATTGAATACACCATTATTGGATTTTTATGGCTCTCACATTTATAATTCTTATTGATAGTAACCGTCTCAATATCACTGCAGGATTCTTCTTCAAAATTTCCTGGAGCAGGTAAACTAAAGTTTAATCTTGCAGATTCTGTGTTGTTCCAATAACACTCAGAGAGCCTTTCATTGAAACAACCATAATGTATTTCTGTAGTCCTGTCTCATCTCATTCCACACCTCTCCAGCCAAATCACAATTCTTGGAAGATGAGAACAGTAGAAGGTTTCAGTTTTCTTGAATTATATGATTAACACAATGACTGGCAAATAAACCAGACCAGAATAGTGTTCAGACCATTCTGATAGTTAAGCTAAAAATGGATTTTTTTTTTTTGTAGAAAATAACCGAAGAAGAGTCATAGATCATGAAGTGTAACCTGGGCCCAAGGGTGCAAGAGAGCCTGGCTCTGGGGGTCCCAGACAAACCAAATTCCACCATTTTGTCACTTGTCACTGACAAAACCCAAAGGCAGGGAGACAGTGGTAGTGAAATGAGAAAGGAATATATTTCAGTGAGCTTAACATCAGTGGAGTAATGTCCCAAAGTCTGCTTCCAAAGTGCTGAAAATACTTCTAGGTTTATACAGGGACAATGTAGGAGATAGGTCAGTGGGTCCGTGCAGGGAGCAGTCAAGGTCAGGTCCCTTGATCATTGTCTTGGGGTCAGTCACACAGGGTCATCCTGATCTCAGGGCAGTCTTTATTGCTTGAAGGAGGTGGTATTTTCAGTTCCTATCACAGGATGCTTTCCCCTATTGGTCTTTTGCCGAGTTAAAAGATAAACTGGAAAGAAGAACTTAATTGGTTCTTAGTTACTCCAAAACCTTTGGAACATATACTGTTAAGGTTTACATGGGAAAAAAAAATTACTAATCTACATATTTATAGAAGTGTCTAATCCTGAACTCCATCGTGGACTTTATCATTTGCCTTTTCTGGCAGTCTTTCTAATTTACACACACACACACACAGACCTTGGGATTGCAGTCAGGATGTTCAGGAAAAAGCATAAGCGGAACAGGCAAAATGATGTTGACTGTGAGGACCAGGATCTCCATTTTTCTGACCTGAGAAATGAACTACTCTGAAGCAAGAAGGGAGAAAGGTGGGCTGGGATTTAAATAAACAGCACATTCATTTTTACATTGAAGTCTCTTGATTAACAGTAGAAGACATCACTCCTGAAAGCATCTGCAGTGTCAGTAATTCCATTAACAAAGAAGCCACTTTATTATCAACATACTGTAGATTCATTTTAATGTGTCATTTGCACTTCAAAGTCACATAACTTTTATTATGGTAAATCAATTAAAACTATTTCTCATGATAATTTATCTTCTGCAGAGTTTATCATCTCAGAGAATGCAATATTTCCCAATTTAACTTCCAAGACAAAAGTGATGTAATTTGAATGCCTTTTACTGAGCTTATTAAGCATAAAGATCACAGAAATTTCAAACCCTGAAAGATAACTGTTTCATCTATGTGATAAAATGGAAGCCTCAGTTTTTTGTAGTGTACTATAGGTAGTGGAGACAATATGCTAATTAGTACCATAACCTCATATACTGATTTTCTATGTCTCCCATTTTAAAAGATAACCTAGTAAAAGCAGATAGTTTCTCTGATATTAATTTTAAAGAGAATGTAAATATTTATATAAAAGCATTTTATTGAAGATTTGAAAATGAACTGAATTTGAGTATGATAGAGTCACCTATTTTGTTACTTTTAACAACTTTATAAGAGAATGCTTCAAAGTTTAATACTTATCTTTGAAAAATGCTAGTACTTTCAGCTGTTGTTGAATATTTCTAAAATAAACAGTTTTAATAGCCTTTATAGCCTAAAAAATGTTAGTGTGAAATAAGGAATTTTATACTTTCCTAAGTTGAGTAAACTTAAAGGATATATTCAAACACAGGCCACATTTTTTTTTTTAAGATTTTTATTTATTTGACAGAGAGAAACACAGCTAGAAAGGGAACACAAGCATGGGGAGTGAGAGAGGGAGAAGCAGTCTTCCTGCCGAGCAGAGAGCCCGATGTGGGGCTCGATCCCGAGTCTCTGGGATCATGACCTGAGCCGAAGGCAGTTGCTTAACCAACTGAGCCACCCAAGGCGTCCCCAATTTTTTTTTTTTTCGTTTTATTGTCCAATTGAATTTAACTCAAAAATTCTATCAATGGAGATAGAATAGAAGATAAAATATTCATAATTTCTTTATGAGTGGCAATCAGAATGTGTTAGGTAAGATCTGTATGAAGTACAGGGTATATTTACTTATTAATGCAATTTTAGTAAGGTTTGATTTATGATAAAACAATTTAAATGGCATTTTTTTCTTCTGAGATATTTGTTTCTTGAAAAATATCATTAGAACTGGATGCATTGTTCATTTTCTTATCATTATCTCTAAGTTCTCATTTTATTTCTAAATATTAAGAAATTTGTGCCTAAGATATCTCTGTACCAATTCATTTAACTTCTGCAAGGAAATTGTTTGTAGCATCCATAGGAGAAGTAGCACTTACAAAAATTAAGTTACTATCCACTATCAGAAACAGTGTCTTAATTTCAGCATTTGTAATAAAAAAAAATTAGAATCTAATATAAAAGAGAATTTTGCTTATAAAAACGACTAGAGGGTAAAATAAAGTTAATTATAATAAATGAACTGCCTCCCACCATCATAACAGTGCCTGAAGGATTTCCTGAAGACCCCTGGGTCTTGGCAGAATAATTTGGGCATTGCTGACCTTGTTGAAAATCATGAGGATTGAAACTGGAGAGACCTACTCTAAATGTTATGTGGTGTTTGTTTTGTTTTGTTTTTTGCTTTAGAAATTTTACAGTCTTCCATACCTGTTTTATTGTTATTGGTGGTGGTGGTAGTAGTAATGGTGAAATGTTATTAATGTCAGTTATTTTGAGAATAGTACTGTAAAGCACTTGGAATCTAGTGCATGCAAATCAAAGGAAATACTTCAAGCTAGGACTCTGATTCCCTACCCAGTCTGTACCTCTACCTTAGAGACTTACAGCATCCCTGAACCTGAATGGCTTTGTATTCCCAATGGTGATTGGGTTTCCACACCTAAAAGATCTTGAATTTAATCTGTCCACCCTTCTTTTCCTCTCACTACCATACAGTGCGATTGCAAAAATAGACCTATTATCAAGGATTTACAATGAACTACTACAGAGGAGGATTTGCAAATGAACTATATTTCAAGATGGTGCAGTTGCCTGTTGTTTATTTTTTATTTTTTATTGCAGTTACCTATTCTGATAATACTAATGACTTTGTAAGATATTACTTTGAGGACTTGCATCTATTTTTTTTTTTTAATTTGGAAACTGCCAGGATTTTCTTCCTCCTTCATTATTGAATCTTTCTCAAATACAAGTTTTAATATCCATTTGCAGCCTGAAAATGTTTGTGTGGAAATAAGAACTTTTATGCTTTTGTAAATGGAGTCCAAATATTCAGAAGTGGTATCCACACTTTTACAGTACATTTCTGCATTATATCTATATTTATTGAGGTATAGAGCATATCTATCTATGAACTTTTATACTAATGTATTATGTATTCAGAAAATATAATTTGGTAAGATGTCTTCCTAATAATATTGGCTTCACATTTTCTCAATGTAACTAATATCTCAAGGGAAAATATACAATTAGGATAAAGCTATCGCTACCCTTGGGTGTAATTCTACTTTTCAATCCACTTTTCAACTTCAAATCCTGATAACTTTGAATTATAACAACATTTTTTTAGATACGGTTATGTCGCAAATGTGTCGCCTCATAATGAGGCAGAGGAAGAGAGCTTTGAGCAATAAACTACCAACTCTGCTCTGACCTTGTTGCCCTCCTCTACCTAAATCACCGAGACTATCATCAATCCATATTTTGTAGACATCTTGTTTAACTCCCTTGTCCATTTTGTATGGGTTAGTTTAGTTAAAACTGGATGATTAAGTAGCAAGTCCATTTAATTATGGAAATATATAAGAACTGTTCATCAGTACACCAAACTCATGAGGATAGCTCCTTCATTGTGGAAATCCTGCTCTACTTTCAAACTTCCATTATAAATGCAACAGACATAAAATAAGACTTAAGAAAACTTACCATGTCAATTAATGCACTTAAATACCTTAAACAAGTTATCATTTTTAAAACAAAAATGAAAGATAAGTAGAAATTGTAACATTTTCTTCAAGTATATATGTAGTTTGTCTTGTACACCCTCTGGTGTGTTTTAATTCTGTTTTAGAGCCAAAGCATCAGCGGCTGCTATCTGAGCACCATGATTCCGTTTTCTTCCTCCAGATACCAGCACATATATTACAGGAGTTCTTTCTCCTGGGGGAATGATCTTACTTCTCATTGTTAAACTTGGACAAGACACAGGATTTCAGCTCTCTGTGTTCAGCTCCATCTGTCCCCCCCTGCAAGCATCTTCCAGAAAGGCTCCTGAACCAGAGATGTTCTGAGATGGAATTGGCTAATGTTTGAAACCTTAGGTGATTCCTTTTCTGCCTTTGAGAACCATACCCAAATCTTTGGCAAGTTTTACTTTAAAACCAAAAGAAAAACAAAGCGTTTTTCATATTCAGTTCCATACTCATCCAGGACCTTGGGAAGACTCATTAAGCCACCAAAGTAATGCAATCTGTGTTCCCAGTGAGTTTTCCACTTCCCTTCTCAAGAGATGCCATTTTATAAATTCAGTTTTTTCTTCTTGTTACTATTTTAAGGAAGATCTTGTAAATGATTCCAAGATGCTGAGTCTGCTCTATGTGAACGAGGGGAGAAGGATCACTGGTAATGCTAAGGCCCTCTTTATACACGCTCCCCCCGAGGGAAAGTGTCCTCAGTGAGTGAAAAATTATATGTAGCATATCCTTAATAACGAAGCACAAATGCAATTTCTAGAGAGAGAGAGGATGCCAAACCCAAATAAATAACAAAAAGCTCTTTCAACACTTTTTTTTTTTTTAAGATTTTATTTATTTGGCAGAGAAAAAAACACAGTGAGAGAGGGAACACAAGCAGGAGGATTGAGAGAGGGAGAAGCAGGCTTCCTGCAGAACAAGGAGCCCATGCAGGGCTTGATCCTGGAACTCCAGGGTCATGACCGGAGCTGAAGGCACCCAGGTACCCCTCTTTTAACACTTCTGATTCTTTTTGCTGTTGTCTCTTTCCCCTTGATTATAAAAGTTTTTGAAAAAAATTGCTCTCTTACTGACATATTCCTATATTCTAAATTCATATTCATGTAATTATTGAATAAAAACGGTTCTTTGGAATGTCACCACCTTGGGAAATGAAGCCAGCCACATTTATTAACATTAAGTACTAGGAGAGTGTCTTCATTTACATGACTTTAATATTCAACTGTCTCTATTAATATAATTATTGATAAGATATTGATTTGAGTCTGACAGGACACATGAATGAAAATATGAAGTTACAGATAACTTTCTTATTTGTTTCAGGAACTTCCTAAGAATCTATTTATCTGATAATACCAGTAGTCTTCCTCAAGGATCCTTCCCATAACAATAGATTATTCAAAGGAGTTCAAAAAACTATGTACTCTTCAGGAGTTCTCTAAACACTTACTCAGAACTCTCTTACCATGCATCAGTTCCACCATTATCTAGAAAATATTTCTCAATCGTGATCAAACCCCTGCATTAAAAGACCTTATACCAGACCCCAAACATCCTGCTCTTGTCTCCCATTGACCAAAGAAACAAAATAGCAAGTTATTTTACAACTGGCTTTATAACAGTGGAATTGCAATTTGGGACAGGCAAACAATGGCAAAGCATAGGCAAGTCCGCAGAAACAATGGGAAGGTTCACTGGCATTCAGTTTCAGGAGAAATTGAGGAGGATTGTTTTGAACCAAAAGTTCACTGGAGAAGAACCAGTTTGAGGTTATGGAGGTTTGTCACTGTTTGTGAGGTGTGACTAGTGCCTTATGGAATGGGGAGTGGTCTTCTTTCTCTCTGCTAATTAAGCAGGTGATATGTGATAAGTGATATGTGTATGTGCATGAGAGAGCCCCCTTTGGGGCTTTCTTTCATTTTTAATGAGGTTTCCCTTTATTTATTTTCATACTTCGCACTTCCAAAAAGGCACTCAAACCCTAAGGTAGCACCTTCCTTTATTCTAGGAAGCAGTAGACTCAACTTTGCTTTATTAACTAGCTCTTTGGTGTTGTGGTTTATTTGCCATTTGTTTTTAGGGACTCAGTTCACATGCTCATCTGTTCACTTGTTTGTTGTGATATTTTAAAAATAAGCGTATATATAGTGTATATGTACATTCTAAAGAATAGTGATAATAATTAAATGTACTTTTGCATTCTGATTATTTATGGTACTATTATGGCAGCCCAGCATTCCTTCTTTAAACAATTAAAAAGATCGTTATTAATCACACAGATTTTACAAGTATGATAGTGATATGAGACAAGACTAGATAGAATAACATTCCAGAGAGGGGAGATTTCATTCCAACGTGTGATCATAGTTGCCTTTTCTGGCCTAAGAGAAGAATTTATCTTTGCTGGCACAGCCTGAATTTCTGTACGGTAAAAAGAAACCAACAAAATTTTTAACAATTACATGTGGTAGAGTGAGAAACCAGAAAACTGAGTGTCCTCGAAAGTATGGTCCTTTTCTCCACAAGACATTGTATTCTGAGGCTCTGCAGAAGGTTAAAATGCTTAGTAGAAAGCTTCTGAAAAATAGAGCAAAATCTTACGAAGTTCACCAGTCTTTAAAAAATAGAGATCTGTGATGAGGGGTGGGGCTGGGTGGGTGGAGTCTTTCAACAAAAGAAATAGAAGTCCTAGAAGGAGAGTTGAGTGGATTCTGATGACCTGTAGCCATATTTCCTCTGGAGTCACTTCCTATTGTGGGCATAGGTGGGGACCAAGAATCTAGGTTTGTTCTCTAACAGAAGGTTGTTGTAGAAGAACAGGAAATCAGCAGAGATTTTTGTATTCTGTCTGGGTTACAGGGATAAAATTGATGACTAGATGGGCCTGAACTGTGTGGCATTTCTATATATCAAAATGTTTGCTGAAGTCTGAGTCTTAATTATGAATGACAAAGAGCTGAACTAAGAACTCTGAAGGACAGAACTGAGTCTCCTACTGCCCTACCTTCCCAGGTGGAGGAATCAAAGAATGGTCATGTCTTAGAATCAAGGATAAACTAATGACTGGCCACCAAAACTGCAATCCAGTGCCCGCTTAACAAAATTTTTGATTTGATTGAGGAGATCAGTTAGGATTTTGATATCTTAACCCAAATAGAAAATGATGGACTAACCACATCTTTGTTGATTTTAGCCTACTGCCTGATCTAGGTGGGAGACTGAATTGGAGACCCTTTACAGAATAGCTCAGTAGCTGAAAAAATAGAAAAGAAAAACCCCAAATCACCTGCACTGATTGGAGGTCATTGGAGATGGTTGCCAGTTTCACCCTTGGGAATAGGTGGACATTATTAAATAAGTAAGGACTATGTTAAATAACTTCACCAAAAGTATCCATTTATCACCTTTATTGAAGACCATTTTTTGTTTATGTATGTGAAATTTCAGTGTGGGGTTGTTCACTTTCCACTTAAATTTAGCCTGCTTTCGACTTTTCTTATTCTCTTACTATTTCCACCCCTCCTCCCCTGGTGATTTTATCTTTAACCTTCACTCTTAAGTGATGTTTTTACTGAATATAAAATTCCAAGTTTATAATTAATATCTCTGAGTTCTTGGACATACTCAGTTGGTATCTTTTAAGAATTTTGAAAACTGATCACCCATTTTCTCTAGATACTGCTACCTTCTCTATTCTATTAGATGCTTTTATATGGACCTAGTGATGTGCTGGTAAATGTATAACATTAATTTTTCAAAATAAAAAGACCTAATTATAGCATTTTCAAATTTCCATAGTGTTAATATTCCCATCATGGTCTGAAACTGACCAATAGCTTGAAACTAGCTATTAGAGATGATGTTCATAAACAGACTTGGAAAGAGATAATGTTCAAACAGCTTTTGCAAGCTGATCAGAGCTAGTTCTAGCAAACTAATTTGTAGACTAATATTATTGTCTTTTACCGTGTCTTCATGTTACATGTTTCAGTTGTTCCTCCAGGTTTCTAACATTTGCCTTAGATGTGATTAATCTGCTAATGCAGACCTTGAGTTTTAAATTTCAGTTTTAGGGGTGACTGGGTCAGTTGAGTGTCTACCTTTAGCTCAGGTCATGATCCTGGAATCCTGGGATTGAGCCTAGTGGTGGGTTCCCTGCTCAGCAGGGATCTTGCTTCTTTACCCTTCTCCTGCTTCCCCTCCTTGTGTTCTCTCTCTCTCTCTCTGTCAAATAAATAAATAAGATCTTTTAAAAAAATTCAGTTTTAAATTTTTTCATTTTTGGGTTATATTAAACAATTTTTTTTTAAAAGATTTTATTTATTTGACAGAGAGAAACACAGCCAGAGAGGGAACACAAGGAGTGGGAGCGAGAGGAGAAGCAGGTTTCCTGCCAAGCAGGGAGCCCGATGTGGGACTCGATCCGGGGTCTCCGGGATCATGACCTGAGCCGAAGGCAGTTGCTTAACCAACTGAGCCACCCAGGTGCCCCAAACAATTTTTAAAATATGCTAATTTTCCACTCTTTTAAGCCTTGCTTACATTCATTTCAACAAATACATAAATGTTACATATAAATTACATACATGTTATATATATACAGTTTTATTTTCTGCTTTATTCTTTCAAAACTGTTCTTGGAAATTTTGTCTGGTGTTTTTGCTGGATTTGACACAGAGAGCCTTGTTTTCATTCATGTGTTGTGATTTTTGACTGTGAGCTAACTGCTCATTATTTTTGGAAACTTGAGCTGAAGTCAAATTTCCCAGAAAGGATACATGTGTGCTTCTACCTGTGACTTTTTAAAAATTCTCTCTCATGGCTTTAGACTGTGTGCTATAATTATCTAAAACAAATCTGTATGAAAATGAAACCACTTTGTGGTTATAGATTTTCTAGAGATTTGTCCCTTTTCACCTTCTTCCAGAATTGAAAATGACATGGTTTCTTGCTGTTATTTTCAGTAAAATAGATTTTATCTCTCATTAGTTGTTATTTAGAACATATACTTTGAAGTCCTGGTTTTACACAGATTTCTCCTATTAGAGTTTCCATGTTATGTAGGCCTAGGAATTTATTTCCTCTTCTCTGCAATCTTATTAAAATAGTCTTCAAAACAGAAGCTCAAGGTCTCCAGCATTTTTTTTTTTTAAGATTTTATTTATTTATTTGACAGAGAGAAACACAGCCAGAGAGGGAACACAAGCAGGGGGAGTGAGAGAGGGAGAAGCAGGCTTCCCGACGAGCAGGGAGCCCGATGTGGGGCTTGATCCAAGGTCTCCGGGATCATGACCTGAGCCGAAGACAGTCGATTAACCAACTGAGCCACCCAGGTGCCAGGATCAAGGTCTCCAACAGATACCCTCAGGGGGAATCTTCAAGAGAAAAATTGGATTTGGTTCTTATCTGATTTTGGGGTTCTGGATTTCCCAATTTGGGGGCTGGGAATTGACCTTCCTGATTTTGGTTTTTGTTTATTTGTTGGGGGGGGTGTCAGTTTAACAGTGAATTTTATTTATATTTACCCTTTTTTTTTTTTACTACTTTTTCAGAATGTTACTTCTCCCACTGTGGAAAGTAACATGAACTATCTAATCTCTTAAGTAACATATTAAAATCTAAAGCCAGGATTTTTTTTTTTTTTTTTTGAAGCCAGAGTTTTAATCTAATGAAAATCCAAAGCACAGAATACAACAGACTGTGTTAACACTGAGAGCAAAAAGTTTTGCTTTTAATCTTAATCGATGCATATTTTATCTTTTCACCTAATCCTCTTTTAAGGAGCATTTTCAATTTATTTATAATAATTTAAATTTAGAACTTTTTCAGATTGTTAAATTATATTCAATTTGCCTAATTAAATTGACTCACCTCACTTGTTTTACACAAAGGTTTTCCAAGTATAGAATGTAACAAGCTAGTTGAGTTCCTGTTAACCACAGACAACTGCATTTAACCGGCATTAATCACATCAAAATAACTTCTGAAACTGAATTTTACTTTTTAGTTGAGGTATTTAAAAAACATCTGTTTTGAAGTTCCTTCTCTGATGTATAAAACAGGTTATTTCTCTACTTAATAAAATTATTGTCTTCACTCATGGATAGATATGGATTATAGAACCCTTAAAATTGAAGGATTATATTTTAGTATTTATTGTGGTTCCAAAATTATCTAACAAGGAACTGCTAAGTTTTTTCTTTGAGTACGGTTATTAGGAATCAAAGCAGGACTGTTAGTCATTAATAATATACATCTGTTAGGGGGCGGTCACCCAAAAGATGTGACCTCTGACTGACCTGTGAGCTGCACTCAGGCCCTGGGAAGGTTCTCTGTCCTTTGGTGTGAGGCTTCCACTTCATCTTCTTGCTCATAGACCTAGGGATCAAATTGCATATCAAACTAATGTTTTTAGCATTCTGGATTGTGGTAGATAGAATAATGGGTCCCCCAAAATGTCCAGATCCAATTCCCTGCAACCTCTGAACCTGGAAATTGCAAACTAAAACTTGTTAGGTTATATGGCAAAGGGGAATTAAGGTAGCACACTGTTAGTTTTGTTAATGAGTTGACTGTCAATTAGACTAACCTGGATTACTCAGGTGGGCCCAATGTAATTACAAGCATTCTTAAAAGCAGACGAGGGAAGCAGAAGAGAACCAGAGGCAGTCCTGACCATGGAAGCATAGTCAGGGAGCTGCAGTGCTTTGAAGATGGAGGGAGGGAGGGCTTGTCCCTCCAAGAGATGCAGTTGGTTGCTGGAAACTGGATAAAGGAGTAAAAATGGAATCTCCCCTAGAGCCTCCAGAAAGAAAACATACCTGTCCACACCGAGTTTGGCAGTGATACCTGAGATGAACTGACCGCCAGAACTGTAAGTTAATATAAATGAGTAAGGTTTTAAGCCACTTAGTTTGTGGTGATTTGCATATTTTTTAAAAAATTTACTACTTTATTGAGCTATAACTGGCATATAACTTCTGTGTAAGTTTGAGATCTATAGTGTGGTGGATTGATATACATAACAACTGCAAAATGGTTAACATTTGTGGCGACTTGTTACAGAGAAAATTTGCAGAGGTATCTGTTAGAGTTCTGTGAAATTTATGCTTTTAATACTTAACATTTCATTGATATTATCCAGAAATCTGTTAATATACATAGTGCAACTATTTAATACTATATTCAGAACATTTCACTATAAATTAAGTGTACAATAGTAAATAAGACAGAAATCCTACCTGTGCTCAGAGAATACATAATACAGAATTTCTAGCATATTAACTTTATTATTAACCATAAAAGCAAGCTCATTGGATATAATACTGTACATAAAAGGATGAAAGCCGTGTCCTCAAAATGTCATTTAATTTTGAAAATTTTGTTGGTATAGAGGAAGTTTTACTGGAGCAAATCTGAGGGTGTTGGGTAGAAAAATCTCTCCATGATACCAAATTTCAATTGCAGAATTGGCTATTTGCATGTTTTTCACCACACTACATTTCTTGCTGTGCACTAGCCAGTTTCTCCAAATAAAGGATGCTCCTTTGTACCTCTCTGGGTCTTTACATGTACCATTCCTTTTGTTTAATCTGCTCTTCCTGAGGCTTTTCACTTGGTGGACCCATGCATTACTTACTTTTTACTTTCCCTCAGACTTCACTTCTAGGAGCATCCATGATCCTCTTACTAGCCTATGTTATTTTGTCATGTTTTTGTTCCCACAGTTTTTGCTATTCATCACTATCCTATTTTAAAAGAATATTGAAAGGAAAATTGTTATGTGACTAAAATAGAAAACAGGTGCCAAAATGTAAGAAAGAAACCAATTCAGAGCCTACAAAGGAAATATCTGAGAACTGGTTCATGTCTATGCTGTAAATAACATAGAAAAATGTAAAAGTATCCTAACCTCATATAAAGTTTATCAGTATGACAGAAATGGGTTAACGAGAGAACAGCATTTCCTTGAGTGAGCTGTTAACCACTCTCTGATGCTGAGAGCATGCCCCCACACCCAGGGAGAAGGATGGAAGTTCCGATTGTCCTACCTTAAGAATAGTGCAATATTTTTCTCTCAGGAGCCCACCCAGGGAGCTTGAGCTCCATCTTCTGAAATGGAGGCGCTCTGCAAACTGGTGCCTGTTTCATGCTGAAGCAGGCCTCATGCTTGTGTTGTGGGTGAGCAGGTAGATACTCGTGCTCCTACACTGTATTCCTAACAAATGATGAGGCAAGGGATATGAATGTTCGCCATCGGTCAGGAGAGTTGCTCTGGGTTCATCACAGTTTCTTCCCATAGTAACAAAGTATTTATTGACTTGCTTTTATGCTCACTTGGTTATAGAATCATATGGATACTATGGATTTATATTTCTAATACATGGCTGGTGCATTATTATATAGTAAATTGGATGTGGAATGATGGGTGAATGTATGATAAATTGATAGGTGCCTATTTTTCTGAGTATTAATCCAATATAAACTAATCCAAAATAGATGGTCTTTTAAAAATGACAGAGGGGTATCCAGGTAGCTCAGTTGGTTAAGTGTCTGCCTTCAGCTCAGGTCATGATCCCAGGGTCCTGGGATCAAGTCCCGCATCGGGCTCCCTGCTCAGCAGTGAGCCTGCTTCTCCCTCTCCCTCTACTGCTTCCCATGCTTATGCTCTCTCTCTCTCTCTCTCTCTCTCTCTCTCAAATAAATAAAATCTAAAAAAAAAAAAAATTTACAAAACAACACCTTTCCCTCTAATTTTCTTAATATTTATCTTAGGTAGAGAAGACATATTATTAGTTCTGTCTTTCAGATTAGGTAACCAGCTCAGGAAGAAGGAACTAATTATACAGTTAATAAGAACAGAATTTGTTTTTCTAATTCTTTTCCTTTCATTGCATCATGTTGATTTAAAATGTCAATTGAATTAAAATGATGAAAGGGTCTCTATTTTGTGTACATGAAAACATTAGATGAACTTTTTGAAAATTGTCATTTTAATTATGATAATCAATATGTAATTTATTGATTGAAAGTTAAAATGATAGAAACCAAGAACTTAATGTACCAGTCATACTATCACAGATGTATGTATCACTATCAAAATGTACAGAGATGATAAACTATCCCGTTGCAAGTATTTTTGCTTTATTTTCTTTATTAATAACATTGCTAATTTAATAGCCACACCTTGACCATGCAGCTTTTTTATAGAATCTACTTTCATTACTAGTCACAGTTTTGCCAAGTAAGCTTCAGGGGGAAGTAATTAAATTTAATAGAAGCCACCTTCATTTTGAATCTGCCGTCAATTTAAAGCCATGGGGAAAGGTAATTACATTTAATAGACACCACAGTTTCTAGACGAAGATGTACAGTATGTGACGTTAATCATTAGCCCAACAGTCTGAAAAGTAAAATCTCACTTAGAACAAACTTCCTGTAAATAAACTAGATCTTCCTTTTTCCTTTTCAACTTAATAGAAATAAAAAATGCCTATTTGGCTCTTAAATATGCTATTGAAATTTTACTCAGATGATCCAGTTCATTGATTTCAAACAGTGAAACGAAGGTAGATGGCATTTATGAATCCCACTGCAGTATTATTAACTCTTAAGGAAATATATATTGATAATACTTTTATTAAATATTTCTTAGACTCAGTAACCTCTTTCTCTTTCCTAATTGCTAAGGCTGACACAATAAACTACTGTTGTTTGTTGGTTTTAATCCTTGTATTAGTTTTTTATGCTGTGTTTTATGTAAATGAAAGATGTTTATGGAGTTTCAGTATATAGGAGTTTTAAATCAGTAAAAGATCATAATAAATATGAAAGCAGAACATTACTTTTTGGTAAACACATCTACAAGCCTGACTGCATTTCACTAAACATTTTATAGGTTCATTATGCCATTTGGCTCACATTGAAGTCACCTTAGATTTAATTTTTATTTTTTTCTTCAGGGTGTATTAATAATTTTTGGCTTCTGTTTAGATATTTGATTTTAGAAATAGTTTTTAAAATCAGATTTAGAAAATGAGCTCCTATATAGTTCCCATGGAATTTCCCAAGAGTTCATGAAATTAAAAATGCACTTAGAGTTGTTTTTCTAATTCTTTTCCTTTCATTGCATCATGTTGATTTAAAATGTCAATTGAATTAAAATGATGAAAGGGTCTCTATTTTGTGTACATGAAAACATTAGATGAACTTTAGGAATTTAGGATTATTACTCTTCAGTGATAATTTTTATTCAACACTTTCTTACTTGTACCTATTCAGGCTAGCATAGTTCTACCTAGAGACAAGGAGAGAAGAGGAATCTGAATGCGAATATTTTTCAGGATTGAAGACAATGAAAAATAATCTTAACTGAAAATAACATTGGTCTAAATAGTATCTTGCCACTTACCTAAAGAATAGTGGTAATTATAAATCCATAACTGTTAAAACATAATTTTTTTTTAGAAACACTATAGAAAATTTTGTAAGGCAGTTTTAGAAAATCATACATTTACCACTTGTGATAAAAATGAAACCATAGTTGTCCTTTTTTAAAACGTCTATATTTTTAACTTTTGACCAACAGTCATTTAAGAACTGTGGTGTCTGTTTTTTTTTTTTTTCTCTCTTTTTACTTCTGTTGAGTTTGCTCATTTTTCAAGTACGTGTTCAGACTATTGGTTCATTATCTTTAATAATGTCATTCACAGTTCTCAAGGGATAGGTTCCTTTAAGACTGTAACAAATACTTAGGTATGGGGTCAGGTTTCACTGGATTTTTAAAAAGATTCATTATGTTTAGTGAAGAGATTAAAACAGTTGATTGATCACATCTAGTACCTTGATTGGGTGTCTAGAGTCATCCTTCAAATTTAAGAACTAAATTTGTTCAACATTTCCAAACATCTTAAATATTCAGTGTTCATTTATAGTTTATCCTAACAATACAATCTAAATTAAACTCTCTGGTTTTCTTTTTGAACTCAACATTGCTTATCTTACATGTTTTCAACAGCCCAAGGGATAGTTAGAAATCCATACATTTTTAACATTACTACAATTTTTCTATTCAGCAACCTTTTTAAAAGTCCTAGTTTATGTAAGTGTAAAGGGGAGTTATATAACTCCCATCTACAAAGCCTAGTAGTCTTTAAAACTTCCTAGTATAGAGTTTGGTATTAAAAAAAGTAGAAGTTTTTAAAAAGTTACCTTTTTTTAATCAATTTAATCCATACCAATTGCAAAGGGAATTGATCTAAGTGCATCTACTTATGCAGACTATTCCAGTGCTCAGCTATTAGAAAATAATATGCTGTGGTCAAATGATATTTCAGAACTACTGTTTAAAAATCTAAAATCTTTTTCAAATACTATATATAAAGAAATACTGTAAAAACTGCTAAAGCAAATCACAAAATACATTTTGCAAATTCAATGAGTTTTTGAAACCCCATGGATTTAAAATAAAAAATAGCAAAACAGATTAACTCTAAAATTGCACTGTGGTGATTTAGGAATAAGGGGAACATTTTCACAATAGTATTGTTAATTGTTAGTATTGATGGATGTTCCTTAAAACCAACCTCCAAATAAGGTGCCTAATACCGTTGTGTAATAAAGATACATTTTACATGTGGTACATTGTGTAGGTCCATGCTAAAGCAAGTGCCCCCAAGCACCTAAGTTTATAAATTAGAGTCTATTAGAGTTGAATAATAGAAAAATACAACTCTGTAGCCATACCCAGCAATGTCGATCCTTATTGTAAACATTTCCTGCTGTTGCTTCACAGTGTCCTTACAGAAATTTCCACATGAAATATTTTCTGCTTCTCTAAAAGGTCTGCCTATTATGGCGTGAAACTCTGATGTGTTGCATTAGTACTTTGCATGTATCTCCATTAATGTATTTGTTGAATTCATTTGAAAAATATCAAAGGCCTACTAGAAATAAGAATGCCTGTTGACCCTGAATAGAGCAACAAACAAAATCTCTCCCCCAATGGATCATACAATTAAGGGTATTCTAATACTTTTTATGTATTTGTTTATTCCATTGTGGGCTGAACTATTTATTGAAATGTTACTTCTGATCCATACATTAATATGTAATCTCAACAGGTATGGCAAAGAGGTCCAAGAATGCAGTGCTCAAACAAGATAGTTTATTTTTCAGTTAAGTAATAGTAAAAAGTAAATGGGAAATTCCAAGTGAGTAGATTTTGCTTACAGAATTGTCCAGAGACAGATCTCTGTTCTGTTAATATTGTTACTACGGCATTCTCTACAGCAGTACTGTGTAACAAATATAAGGCCAACCAAATCAGAAATTAAAAAAAAAAAGTTTGAATCCTGTTAAAAGAGAAGAATAATTTTGATGTATATTTTCTAAAACATTTCAGATATCTAACATGGGTTCTAGGTCAATTCTTGAAATATTTTACCTTTTTTTTTCATACTGTATTTTCAAAAGTAGGTGTGTATTTTATACTTGCAACTGATGTCCATTTGGATTAGCCCTCAGTTTGGACTAGTGTCTGCTGTATGTGTGTGGCTATACTGTACTGCCTTTATATAAATGGTGGAAGCTGGCTTATGGCCACTAGATTTAGTACCACCCTTAGAGCTGGGCAGGAGGGACTGCTTCCTTGTCTTCCATGCTGTGAAAGGGTCCTGCTCATTTCTCTGTGCTTCTTGGCATATGGTGGTGAGCCCAAGAACAAGGGTATATGTGTATCTGAAATCTGTGCTCCTCTTTTTAGATTGCAGTCAGAGTACCTGGTAACTCAGAATTTCCTTCCAAAACTTTCTTGCCTGCAAGACCAAGACTGTCGTTTTGAAGGTAAATATGACACCAGTGTGGATACCCATTAACCTAGAGGATGACCATTGGGTTGGGGATTATACATGGGGCTTGGACTTATAGTCTGAGGTATCAATGCATGTTTGCAGCTAAACTCACTGGGTAGAATAGTGCGTGAGGCAGGAATAGTATACTAATCCATCATGGGCTTTGGGCAGGTGCCAGGTTTTCAGGTATTCCCAGTTGTGACACAGAATGCAGAGGTGAGTGGAAATTCTAGATTTAAACCTGGACTTACAGGTGGTTAGGAAGGTAAAATTAGCAGGTGAGAAGGCTACAGCGTACTTTATATAACTGTTATCTTAATAGGTCTCCTAAGTACTGTATGTATGAAGATCTCCATTTGTACTCTCTAGTCCTTACACATGTTAAGGAGGTGTTTGGTTGCATCTGTACTCAGCATGTAGGTGAGAGTAAAAAAGGGAAATGTATTCCCCCTCATGTTAAGTGTAATATTCAGAAATTTCAGCCATGTTCTCTACTCACAACCCGTGATGAAAGCTTAATTAAATATGTTCAGTTAACTGTGAAAGAAGCAAGAAAATAAAGTATTGAGTGGAGAAGCCATGTGGCCAGTTCAAAATATCTATGAATGGGCACCTGGGTGGCTCAGTGGGTTAAAGCCTCTGCCTCCAGCTCAGGTCATGATCTCAGGGTCCTGGGATCAAGGCCCGCATTGGACTCTCTGATCAGCGGAGTTCTTCCTCCTATCTCTCTTCCTGCCTCTCTGCCTACTTGTGGTCTCTCTCTCTGTCAAATAAATAAATAAAATCTTTAAAAATATATACTAAATGTATTAATATATAAAGAGGAAGATGAATATTGGGGAACAATTAGAGGTAGCAGTTACAGCCCACAATGTGTTTAATGTTTCCGTCAGCTTTCCTGGTGCTAAGTAATCACCCTTGCCCTCAAAAAGTTTAGAGTCTAGTGTGGAACTAGACAACTAAATAAGCCATCATATTACAGTGTAGTTAGTCTTGTAATCGTGTTTGTTAACCATAATCCAAGTTGCTTTTGAAAGGCCTGTAAGAGCAGGAGCCAGTATGTTTTCTGGCTGAGGAAAAACTTCTCACCATATTGTGTTATCACAAACACATGATTGTGCGCCGTGAGTATTTGATGGATGAGTTAGCTTTCATTAGACCCATTAGCAAGCCTCCATAATTCTTTGCTTTTGCACTGAGTCATTTAATCATAGATTCTCAGAACATGTGGAAAAAACAAGTTATATCCATTCAACTTCTTAACGAGAAGATAATTCTTTATGGTATTTGTTATATGTCCTCTAAGTCCTGCTTTAACTTCAACCACTTTTCAAAAATATATTCTTACTAATTATTCTAAGCCCTCAGGAGCATTTTATATATTTCGCTAATAGAGACACATTATATTGTGATACACTTAGCTCTTTGCATCTATGTTTCCCTTGCTAGAACTTGGCCAACTCAAGACCAAGCTGTATCCTATTCATCTTTATTTCCTAACATATGTCCCAGTAGATAGCATAGTAAATACTTAGTAACTAAAAATGCTCAATTTGTAAAAGATTTATCTTTCACAGCTGTGAAAGGTCAGACATGTTATTCTGCTTGCAAGCTAACAAATTAGCCCTCAGGAGCCTAGAATTCCTTAGAAGAGAACAGAGCTCACAAAGCAATCTTATGGTTCCTCCAAATATCCATGAAGCAACCTTAGGGCTTAGTGTCCCCTACATGTATAGGCGTTGAACCATAAGAGAAGAATCTGAAAGTTGGGAAACTTGGGGCTTATATATGGGGGCTGGCTCATCTGTTCCTCGTATCTTATGAGAGTGAAGGAGAGACTTTTGCTACGGAATACAAAGAAAGCCTTTCTAAAGAAACCTTCTCCATAGGACCTATTTTTATCTTTCCTCCATCACCCTGGAATGTAAACCCATGGTTCCAAGGGTAAGGATACTTTAAGTCTTTCCACAGCAATACACTGTCTACCTTCTAAGGTAAGCTTGACATTCAGTCATCCTTTAAGCCAGGAACCAATGTTCCTTGCTCAGAAAGTCTTTATGTTGGGGAATGTGAAAAATAATATTTTCCCAACCTAGTTGATAAAGTTTAAAAAATTAAGAACCATTTGTGAAGTGGTTTCAGTTTTTTAACTAATCTTGTATATGTTGGCTCTTAATTCATTTGAAGCTGTGTTCTTATTATCCCTTTTCCAGCTTCCAAGATCTCCAGTCCCTTTCACTTTCAATTAAAGAGGTGTCTAGAGTTCTGTCTTTTGTCTATGATTATTGAGGTATCAATATGCATTTTTAAAGAAGGAATTAGCCCATAAGTAAATACACTTAACCTGAACTTAGAAAAAACAGACTTATTAAATCCTGTGATCTAGGTAAGAACTTGGTATTGAAGTACACTGGCTTATCTGTATCAAACATGTCTGGTTAGACTACTTTTAACCTGTATAAGTATTTTGAGAGGGAGAGAGAAATTATGTATTTTTTCCTCTTTAATTTTTAGTATGTTCAGTTAGCCAACATATTGTATAACACTTGTTTTTGATGTAGTGTTCAGTGATTCATTAGTTACATATAATACCCAGTGCTCATCACAGCATGTGCCCTTCTAATACCCATCACCTGGTTACCCCATTCTCCCCCTCCCTTCTGTAACCCTCATTTTGTTTCCTGGAGTCCAGAGTCTCTCATGGTTTGTCTCCCACTCTGATTTCTTCCCGTTTGGTCTTCCCTCCCTTCCCCTGTGCTGTTCTTATGAAAACAGTATGAAGCTTCCTCAAGACATTAAAAATAGAGCTACCCTATGACCCAGAAATTGCACTACTAGGTGTTTATTCCAAAGATACAGATGTAGTGAAAAGGGGCATATGCACCCCAATGTTCATAGCAGCAATGGCCACAATAGCCAAACTGTGAAAGGAGTTGAGATGTCCTTCAGCAGATGCATGGATATTGAAGGTGGGGTCCTCTTTAATTTTTATTTCCGTCACTGCAAGTATGTTGAGCTCACGGTCTTTTAAAAATTATTTTTACATTTCTTCCCAACTTTGATTTTTTTGAGCTTACAGTTCAGCAGAAATGGAACAGGCAAGTCAGTTACCAGTACATTACAATGTGGTAAATGCTATTCCAACATGGAAAATGGGCTTTCCTATGAGACTGCAAGGTCAAAGGTGACTTCCTAGTAAGAGTAATGCTTGAGTAGAAGTGTGAAGGTAGATAGAGGAGGATTTAACACTAGAACACAAACATGATCCAGCAGAGTTCTTTGCCACTCTCTTATGGGATGGCCTTTCCTCCAGTTTGCAATAACATTCCATATCTCCATCGGAGACTTCCACAGAGTAGCCCTTACTGTCCGCATTTCCAGCAATCTGTGCTCAGGATTACTTAGGTATTGTCTAAGAAGACCAAGGCTTTTCTCTACGGCTGTTTATTTTCTTAGCCCTCATTGAAGTTCTCCATAATGTCCATTCACTGCAAGGCAGGCTTTTTCTAGTAAGCAGCTGGAAACTCTTCTAGCCTCTACTCATTGGCCAGTTCTGCATTTTAACTATTGGTTATAGCAGCATCCCCACTTTTCCAGTTTCTTAGTCCATTCAGGATGCTATAACAAAATACTATAGATGAGGTGATACAAAGCACAGAAATGCACTTCTGTTTTGGAGACAGCAGTCTAAAACCAGTGTGTTTCAGATTCAGTGTCGAGGAGTCTACTTCCTGCTTCATAGATGACTTTCTTCTCATCATGTTCTCACAGAATGGAGCAAGGGTGCTTTCTGGGACCTCTAATTTTTCAGTTTTTAAGACTTTAATTCCAGTGGAATGAACCTACAGTGTTACATTACTTTCAGGCGTACAGTATAGGTAGGGATTCAGTAATTGTTTACATTACTCTGTGCTCAGCGTGGTAAGTGTACTCTTAATTTCTATCACCTATTTCACCCAGTGAAACCATTAGTCTGTTCTCTATAGTTGAGTCTGTTTTTGTCTTCTCTTTTTTTGTCTTTTATTTCTTTCTTAAATTCCTTATGTGAGTGGAACCCTATTTTAATAATCTTTCTGACTTAACTTTAATTAATATGTATGGATTGAGAGAATATAGTCCTATTGTAAATGGCAAGGTTTCATTCTTATGGCTAAAGGATCCATTGTGTATACATACTACATCTTTCTCCATTCACCTATCCATGGACACTTAGGCAGCTCCATAGTTTAGCTGTTGTAAATAATGCTGCAGTAAACAGAGGTGTGTGGTATCTTTTTGAATTAGTATTTTTTTATTCTTTGGGTAAATACCCAGTAGTAGAATTACTGGATCCTATGGTAATTCAGTTTATACTTTTTTGAGGAACCTCCATACTGTTTTTCCACAGTGGCTATACCACTGTGCATTTCTACCAATCATGCATGAGGGTTCCTTTTTCTCCACATCCTTACTAACACTTGTTTCTTGTGTTGATTTTAGCCATTCTGAGAGGTCTAAGGTGTTATCTCATTGTGGTTTTGATTGTATTTCACTGTTGAGTGGTGTTGAGCATCCTTTCAGGTGTCTGTTGGCCATTTGTATGTCTTCCTTGGGGAAATTTCTTTTCAATTCTTCTGCCCATTTTAAATTAGATCATTTGTTTTTGTGTGTGTTGAGTTGTATCTGTTCTTTATGTATTTTGGATCCTAATCATTTATTAGATATGTCACTTTCAAATAACTTCTCCCATTCAATAAGTTATTTTTAGTTTTGTTTTCCTTGCTATATAGAAACTTTTTGTTTTGTTGTCCCAGTAGTTTGTTTTTTTTGTTTTTTTTTTTTTCTTACCCATTGCCACAGAAGACACATCTAGAAAAATGTAGCTGTGGCTGATGTCAGATACATTAGTGTTTGTGCCCTCTTCTAGGATTTTTATGGTTTCAGGTCTCACATTTAGGTCCTTAATCCATTTTCAGTTTATTTTTGTGTGTGGTGCAAGAAGTCATCCAGTTATATTCTTTGGCATGTAATTATCCAGTTTTCCCAACACAGTTTGTTGAAGATAGTGCCTTTTTCCCATTGCATATTCTTGCCTCCTTTGTTAAAGATTAATTGATCGTATTTATTGTGGATTTATTTCCAGGTTCCCTATAATTTTCCACTGATCTAATGTGTCTGTAATTGTTTCAGTATCATACTATTTTGATTGCTATAGATTTGTAGTATAGCTTGATACCTGGGAGTGTGATATCTCCAGTTTTCTTCCTCTTTTTCAAGGTTGCTTGGGCTATTCAGGGATTGTGTGGTTCCATACAAACTTCAGGATTATTCTAGTTGTTTGAAAAATGCTATTGGTATTTTGATAGGGGTTGCATTAAATATGTAGATTGCTTTGGGAAGTTGAGACATTATACTAATTTTTGTTCTCTGATCCATGAACATGGAATATTTCCCATTTGTGTGTGTTCTCTTTAGTTTCTTTCATCAGGGTTTCATAGCTTTTAAAATACCACTCTTTCACTTTTTTGGTTAATTTTTATTCCTAGTTGTTTTTGGTGTACTTGTAAATGTGACAATTTTTTTTTTTTTTAAGATTTTATTTATTTGACAGAGAGAAACACAGCCAGAGAGGGAACACAAGCAGGGGGAGTGAGAGAGGGAAAAGCAGGCTTCCCGCCGAGCAGGGAGCCTGATGTGGGGCTTGATCCCGGGTCTCCGAGATCATGACCTAAGCCGAAGGCAGTCACCTAACCAACTGAGCCACCCAAGCTCCTGTTCTTTTTCTTTTTCTTTCCTTTTTTCCCCCTTTTTATTTTTTCTGGTTTTTTTTTTTTTTCATGCTTAAATTTTAGTGTGTAGAAATGCAGTGGATTTATGTGTTTTGACTTTTGTGTCCTGCTACCTTAACTGTACTCATTTATCAGTTCTAGTAGTTTTTTGGTGGAGTGTTTAGGGTTTTCTATATGTAGTGTTAGATTCTCTACAGGTAGTGAAAGTTTCTTTACCAATTTGGATGCCTTTTATTTCTTGTATTATTGCTGTGACTAGAACTTCTTGTCTTATTCCTGATCTTAGGGGAAAAGTTCTGCTTTTTCTCATTTATGGTGATGATAGCTGAGGGTTGTTCATAGATGGCCTTTATTATGTGAAGGTTTGTCTCCTCTAAACCTACTTTGTTGAGGGTTTTCATCATGGATGGATGTTGTACTTGTCAAATGGCTTTTTTACATTTTTGAAATGATCATATGATTTTTATCTTTTCTCTTATTGATGTAGTGATGTATCACATCAGTTTGTGAATATTGGACCACCCTTGCATTCTGGGAATAAATACTACTTGATCATAGTGAATGATTTCCTGTGTGTGTGTTTGTGTTGTTCAGTTTGCTAATATTTTGAGGAATTTTGCATCTATTTTCATTAGAGATATTGGCCTTTAGTTGTTGGGTGTTGTTGTTTTTGTTATTTCTGTCTTGTTTTTGTTTGTTTTTTTTGGTAGTTTCTTTGGTAGTGTATGGTTTTAAAAAATATATATTTTTTAATATTTCACTTATTTGATAAACACAGCTAGAGAGGGGAACACAAGCAGGGGGAGTGAGCAAAGGAGAACAGGCTTCTTGCCGGGCAGGGAGTAGCTTGAGAAGAATAGATACTAACTTTTCTCTAAATGTTTGATGGAATTTACCTGTGATGCTGTCTGGTCCCGAGTTTTTTGACTTTGACTATTGATTACTAGTTTGGGTTTTGTTTGTTCTTCTCGCTCCTTAGGTGTAAGGTTAGGTTGAAATTTTTCTTGCTTGAAGTAGGCCTCTATTGCTTTAAACTTTTTCCCTTTTAGAATAGCATTTGCTGCATCCTAAACATTTTGGACTGTTGCATTGTCATTTTTACTTAACTCTGTGTATTTTTTTGTTTCCTCTTTGATTTCTTGACTGACCCCATTCATTGTTTGGTAGCCTGTCATTTAACCTGTATGTACTTGTGTCTTTTCCAGATTTTTATTTAATTTTTTATTTTTGCGGTAGATTTCTAGTTTCATAGCATTGTAGAAAGAAAACCTACATTATGACTTCAGCCATTTTGACTTTGTTGAGCATTGATTTATGGCCTAATATGTGATCTATTCTGGAGAATGTTCCATGTGCACTTGCAAATAATGTGTATTCTCTTTTAGGACAGTGTTCTGAATGATCCTTAGATCCATTTGGTCCAGTGTGTCATTCAAAGCCATTGCTTTGTTGTTGATTTTTCTGTTTTGATGATCTATCTACTGGTGTAGGTGGGGGTATTAAAGCCCCCAACTATTGTATTACTATAGATTGGTTTTTGTTATTAGCTGCATTATGTTTTGGGTGCTCACATGTTGAGTGCATAAACACAATAGTTTTATCTTCCTGTTGGATGTTCCCTTTATGATTATAACTTGTCCTTCTTTGTCTTTTGTTAGGTTAGACAGAATAGACTTAAAAAAAATACTAGGTAGTGCTACCCTAACTTTCTTTTCACTTCTGTTTGCATGCTAAATGCTTTTCCATCCCTTCACTTTGAGTCTGCATGTGTCTTTAGGTCTAAAATGAGTCTCTTTGGTAGCACATGGATGGGTCTTTTTTTATTCATTCCATCCCTCTGTCTCTTGATTGGAGCACTTAGTTTATTTAATTCAAAGCAATAATTGATAGGTATATATTGCCCTTTTTTCCCCCCTGTGGTTTTCTCTGTAGTTCCTGGTTCCTTTTTTTTTTTATTTTCTCCCTCTTCTCTCATGGTTTACTATCTTTATTTAGTGATGTACTTGGATTCCTTTCTCTTTATCTTTTGCATGCCTATTACTGGTTTTTGATTTGTGGTTACCAGGGAGTCTGTATATAAAATTGTGTGCATATAACAGTCTGTGTTAAGTTGATGGTCACTTAAGTCTGAATCCATTCTTTATTTGTCTCCCCCATCCCACACATTTCATGTATAAGGTGTCAGATTTTACATCCTATTTTGCAAATCCCTTGGCTGATTACTAATGATAAACTTAATTTTGTTACTTTTGTGCTTCCTAATTTTCTTACACCTGCTTATATACCTGCTTATGGTCTTTCCTTTCCACTCAAAGAGTCCCCTTTACTATTTCTTGGAGGGCTGGTTTAGTGGTTATGAATTCCTTTAACTTTTGTTTGGGAAACTTTTTCCTTCTATTCTGAATGAGAACTGGATAGAGTATTCTTTTTTTTTTTTTTTAAAGATTTTATTTATTTGACACAGAGAAACAGCCAGAGAGGGAACACAACACAAGCAGGGGGAGTGAGAGAGGGAGAAGCAGGCTTCCCGCCAAGCAGGGAGCCTGATGTGGGACTCGATCCTGGGTCTCCAGGATCACGACCTGAGCCGAAGGCAGTCGCTTAACCAACGGAGCCACCCAGGCGCCCCTGGATAGAGTATTCTTGATTATAGGTTTTTTCTTTCTGCACTTTGAATATATTGTGCCACTTTCTCCTAGCCTGCAAAGTTTCTGCTGAAAAATCAGCTGATAGCCTTAGGGGGGTTTCCCTTATAGAAGTGTTTTTGCTTGCTTTGAAAATTCTTTATCACTACTTTTGGCCATTTTAATTACTCTGTGTCTTGGCTTTAGTCTTTCTTACGTTGATTTTTGTGGAGGCTATCTGTGTCTCCTGAATGTGGATTTCTGTTTCATTCGCCTAATTTGGGAAGTTTTCACTATTCCTCAAACTTTCTGATCCCTTTTTATTGCTCTTCTTTCTGATCCATTTACTATGAATACTACTATACTTGATGGTGTTGCTGAGTTCCCAGTGACTGTTTTTTTGTTCTCTCCTGTTCAGCTTAATTGCTTTCCATTACTGTCTTCCAGCTACTCATTCATTCTTCTGGTTCTTCTACTTTACTATTTATTCCATTTTAATTTTACTTAGTGACATGAACTCAGTGAGTTCTTTATGTGAGTTCTTTATGATTTTTTCTATCCTTTTTTTTTTTTGAGGGTCTTGACCTTCTACTTTTAAGTCCAGTAATTTTTTTTAATGACCATTACTTTAAATTCTATATCAGGCATATTGTTTAGCACTCTTGCTGTTTTGTTTTCTGTTTTTTGTTTTGTCTTCTTCTTTCATTTGGGACATAGTCCTCTGTTTCTTCATCTTATCTAACTCTGTGCCAGTTTCTCTATGTTAAGGTCTGCTACATCTCCTGCTATTAAAAGCAGTGACCATACGAAGAAGAGGTCCTGTAGTGTCCTGCAGTGCAATATCCCATGTCCACCAGAACCTGGTGCTTTAGGGAAGTCTCCTATGTGGTTTGCATGTCCCCTACCATAGTGGCTGAGCTGCTTTTGCCTTCATCACAGTCATCTGTACTGACTCTCTGCCTGTTGTGGGTATGGTTTGGTCTTGTTTTGTTAGAAGGCCAGTCTGGGGTCACCTTGGTGTTGAATTGAGTAGACTAGTTGTTTGTCAGAGATGGTAATAGCATGGAATTGTAGGGCATTTTCCTTGTTTTGGTCCCTGAGAAGGTTTTGTTTTGGGGCAGGTCCTGCCATTAGACCAGATGTCTGCCCGAGCCCACTGCTGAGTCTTAAGTAGGCCTGGCATCTGTGGTTATATTTTATTCTCTTTGGGCCAGGGAGAAAAGGGTCACTTTGGAGTGCTGCTGGTCCCTGTTTGGTATGTTTGCACATTTCCATACTCGTGTCACTGCTTTGAGTGGCCTCTTGCCAAAGGTATGTTGAAGGGGTCAGGTTGTCAGGAGAATGTGAGGATGGAATGTGGTGATCTAGGTCTGTTGTGAGAGGTGAACTGGTGATGCTTTAGAAAACTGAGGCAGGGCTGGGGATGAGGTGGGCTGGGGCATGTATGCAGGAAAATGTGAGGGCAGTGTCCTTTGTCAGCCAGATAGATGGAATGAAGCCCCATGAATCTCCCAGGGATGGTTAACTGTGCTAAGGGTGGGGACTTATACACTCTAAGAGTGGAGCCTGCTTATTTTTTTAAATTTCCAGGTGTGAAGTCCCACTAATTGTGAGAATTCACAAAATTATGCCCCTCTGGTTTTAATGTGGTCCCTGTGCCTGGGGTGTTTGCTATGGGCATCTGTTTCCCCCACCCCCCCTTTAGAACCCATGGTCTCCTTCCTTCCTACAGACCATCCCAGTCCCATTGTCCCTTTAGTTTCAGACCACATCTCTGCCCTTCTTAATATTTACTACTTTTCTATATTAGCTTTAGAGGGTTTGTTCTGCCAGTCTTCGGGTTATTTTCTGGGTTATTTACCTTGATGTGGGTGTTACCTAGTTGTATCCACGGGATAAGGTGAGTTTAGAGTTCTCTTACTCTTCCACTTTCTCCTTAAGTCCAGGAATGCATTCTGTGGTGCCCCCCCCCCCCTTTTTAGAAGGGTCTGAAGCCCATTCATCAGATCTCTGCCCTTATATCCTGATCTTGTTGGAAAGGCCCTACCTCAAATCCCATTACACTGGGGATTAGGTTTATCACATGAATTTTAGAGGAACACAAACATTCAGTCTGTAGCAGTTTAGAGAGTAGTTTTGTATTTACACAAAGACTTTTGGTCAATTTTTATTTGTTCCTGCATTAGAAACATCCTAATGATAGCGATCATAGTACAATAGGTACAATAGTACAATTATCTTGTATAGTTGTTGTTATGTATGTTCTAAAATATGGTGTATTATTACATTACAAAGTTGCATCTTCATTTTTGTGTGTAGATCAAAAGGACGTTACAGGAACCATACTTTAAAAATGGGATGGTTACTTCAAAATGAACTTTAAAATGTATTAAAAGCAGAGGGAGATAGGGGGATGGGTGAAGGATAAGGCTTCCAGTTACAGAATGAATGAGTCATGGGAATAAAAGGCACATCGTAGGGAATATAATCAATATTGTCATAACGTTGTATGGTGACAGATGGTAGCTACACGTGTGGTGAGCATAGCATAACGTGTAGAAATTTTGAATATGTTTTACCTGATACTAGGGTAACATTGTATGTTTACTATACTCAAATAAAAAAAAACATTAAAATATATTTTCCATGATATACTAAATTGCCAGACATGGATATTGTATAATCTGTTACTTCAGTAATGTTTCTAATATATTCTTATTCCTTTTTTCAATGCTATTAAGTGGATTGACCACTCTACATGAGTATCATTTCTCACCTTTCAGTATGCCACTGTTTAAATTAATTGAACTTCAGGGATAACTTATGTTGCATTTCCAATTTAAAATAAATCATTGATATAACCTAACATCCTGCTATTTTATTAGTTTAACAATATATAATAATTGTTTTCTAGTTTGTTTTAAGTAATTTGTAGAAATGTAGTTATTAATGGGTCTTCTAAATATTTTAGAATGAATTGTGAAGCACACTTTCAACACAAAATGTTACTTTATGTGAAGATAAATTTTTTTATTTAAATTGAAAATATTTGTATTTAAGTATCAGTGAAGATTTAGAGTCAATAAACAAACCTTCAGTTAGCTCCAAAGCTAATGTTTAATAAGCAGGACTCTTAAATCTACTAATACTATAAGTCTTCTTGGTTAGCTTAGAAAGCATAGAATGTTTCCTTTCACTTGTTCACTAATGGATGAGAAAACTTAGCTATTCAAATCCCTGTTAGTTCTGTCATGAAGACATCAGAAGTATAGCTTTGTACCCATTTGGCTAAGTGAGAGAACATTAACCATAGTTTCTAAAATCCATTAATAACACAGAAATATGTACCATTTTACTTTAACTGAAAAATTCATTTGATACATATTTTGTAAATATCTTTCAGCAGGGAAGAAAAACAACTAGAACTCTATGCAATCTTATCACTTTTAAAAAGTTCCTAAATTCTCAGTCGGTTGAGCATCTGCCTTTGGTTCGGGTCATGATCACAGGATCCTGGGCTAGAGCCCTGTGTCAGGTTCCCTGCTCTTTGGGGGGCCTACTTCTCCCTCTTCCTCTACCTGCTGTTCTCCCTGCTTGTGCTCTCTCTCTCTTTCTGTCAAAGAAATAAGTAAAATCTTAAAAATTTTTTTTCTAAATTCCCTCTATAGAGAAGTAAGCAACCACATAGGATTTATATCTAGATGTACTGTCTGAACATCACTAATCTGTCACATATGCAGTATCTCATAAAATGGATTTTGCTAAGGTAAGTGTATTTACATATGTTACATGTTTTTACAATGTTGAGGGTGATTGACTATAATAGTTTTTATGAAAAGGGTATGCACATTAGAATTCAAAATTGCACAAATAAGATTATGAATTTTGTAAATTTTTGTCAAATGGTTGAGTTTTGGGCAACTCCATTTACCCTCGAAGGCCACTAAAATTTTAGTTTTACTAAAGCCATAAATAATAGCAGATTCAGAGAGTAAAGCCCAGTTATTTTCAGGGATATTGTCCACTTGGTGACTAGCAATGACTCCAAAAAAGTCTACCAAACTAATTCATCTTGAGGGTTCTCCATTGTGTTTCTCTGCATGTGTCTGGGTGTGTATGTGTGCTTATAAACATGCATATCCATACCTATATTCAAAACCACATAGTGCATAAATGTAAGTGAATAAAATATATCTATATATCTTAAGTTTTTATGGAGGTTAGTTGACATAAAATGTTATGTTAGTTTCAGGTGCACAGCATGGTGATTCTGTAATTCTATGCATTACATGATATTCACCATAAGTATTATTAATATCTGTCACCACATATTGTATTATTGACTATATTCTCTATGCTGTACTTTTTATCTTTGATGACTTGTTTTATAACTGGAAGTTTGTACCTCTTAATCCCCTTCATATATTTTGCCCATTCTACAACCTTCTCTTTTCTGGTAACTGCTAGTTTGATCCATTTATGAATAAAATCATACAGTATTTTTCCTTGATGTGTTTCATGTAGCATAATACTCTCTAGGTCCATCCATGTTGTCACATATGGTAAGATTGCATTCTTTTTTATGGTGCAGTAATATTGGATTATGTATGTATATCACATTTTTATTCATTCCTCTGTTGATGGAATGCTTAGGTTGCCTCCATATTTTGGCTGTTGTGAGTAATGCTGCGGTGAACACAGGGGTGCATTATCTTCTTGAATTAGCATTTTTCTTTAGGCAAATACACATCTGTGGATTAACTGAATTGTATTTCTATTTTCAACTTTTTTGAGGAACCACTGTACTATTTTCATAGTACTTGTACCAGTTTCCATTTTCACCAACAGCTGCTTGATGGTTCCCTTTTCTCCACATTCTTGTCAACTCTTGTTATTTCTTTTCTTTTTGATAGTAACCATTCTAACAAATGTGATGTGGTATCATTGTGCTTTTCGTTGGTGTTTCCCTAACTAGTGATGTTAAACATCTTTCATGTGTCTTGGTCATCTGTATGTTTTCCTTAGAAAAACTATTTTGGTCTTTCACACGTTTTAATTTGTGTCTATGTGTGTGTATCTGTTGAGTTTTTTATATGTTTGAGACTTTAACCCCATATCAGATCTATGATTTAAAATATCTTTGCCTATTCAGGAGGTTCTTTTTATTTTGTTGGTTTCCTTTGTTGTGCAGAAGCTTTTTAATTTGGTGAGGTCCCAGTAGTTTATTTTTGCTTTTGTTTTCCTTGTCCAAAGAGCTAGACACATACCTATGTCCAAGAGATTACTGCCTTGGTTTTCTTTTAGGAGTTTTATGATTTCAGGTCTCACATTTAGGTCTTTAACCAATTTAAGTTTATTTTTGTGTATGGTATAAGAAAGGGGTCCAGGGTCATTCCTTTGTATATAGCTATGAAGTTTTCCCAGCCCCCTTTTTGAAGAGATGGTATTTTCCCTCTCATATATTCCTGTTTACTTTGTCATGGAATAATTGATGGTGTAAGTATTGGTTTATTTCTGTTCTGATCTGTTGATCTGTTGATCTGTTTGTCTGTTTTTGTGCCAGTACAGTATGGTCTTGCTTACTATAGCTCTTCAGTATATCTTGATATCTGGGTTTATGGTCCCTTTAGCTTTGTTGTTCTTAAGATTACTTTGGCTATTCAGGGCCTTTTGTGGTTCCATACATATTTTAGGATTATTTTAGTTCTATGAAAATAGTATTGGTATTTTGATTAGAAATGCATTAAATCTGTAGATTGCTTTGGGTAGTATATGGGCCTTTTAATAATTTTCTAATTAATGAGCATGAATGGTATCTTTATATTTATGTCATCTTCAGTTTCTTTGATCAGTGTCCTATAGTTTTCAGATTATAGGTCTTTCACCTGCTTGGTAAATTATTCCTAGGTATTCTTTTTGATTCAGTTGTGAATGTGATTATTTTCTTTATCTTTCTGCTACTTAGTTTATAGAACCACAAATTTTTGTATATTGATTTTTGTATCTTGCAACTTTACCGAATTCACTTATTCTGATTGCTTTTAGAGTTTATGTTTTGTTTTTTCTAAATGCTGTATCATGTCACCTACAAATAGTGACAGTTATTTTTCTTACCAGTTTGGATGCCTTTTATTTCTTATTGCTGCAGGCAGGTAAGATTTTTAGTAATATGTTAAATAAAAGTAGCAAGAGTGGATATCCTTGTCTTGTTACTAATTTAGGGGAAAAGCTTTCTGTTTAACATCAGGTAGGATGTCAGCTCTGGGTTTTATGTGGTGTTTATTATGTTCCTTCTACGTCCACTTTTAGTGAGAGTTCTTTCTTTTCTTTCTTTCTTTCTTTTTCTTTCTTTTAAAGATTTTATTTGACAGAGAGAAACACAGCGAGAGAGGGAACACAAACAGGGGGAGTGAGAGAGGGAGAAGCAGGCTTCCCGCTAAACAGGGAGCCTGATGTGGGGCTCGATCCTAGGACTCCAGGATCATGACCTGAGCCGAAGGCAGATGCTTAATGACTGAGCCACCTGGTGCCCCTTTAGTGAGAGTTCTGAACATGAATGCATATTGCATTTTATCAGATGCCTTTTCTGTGTCTATTGGGGTATGGATTTTATCCATTTTATTAGCTCATCTGTTTTGTAGATAATGAACCATCCTTGCATCCCTGGAATAAATTCCTCTTGATGGTGGTGAATGATAATTCTCATATGCTATAAACTTGCATCTTAGTACCGTTTTCTTTGTGACACAAAATTTTTGGACCATTGTGTTTTTGTTTTCATTTGTCTGAAAGTATGTTTTAGCTTCCTGTTCGATTTCTTCACTGACCCACTGGTTATTTAGTAGCCTACTCTCTAGTCTCCTTGTGCTCGTGAGATTTCTAGATTTTTGTTAATAATCTCTAGTGATCTATTTTTGGGGTCAGAAAAATACTTGATAAGATTTCAATCTTAAATTTATTGAAACTTGTTTCGTGGCCTAACATTTGATCTATCTTGGAGAATATTTATGTACACTTGAAGAAAAAAAAATTTTATCCAAAGATATGTTTTTTAAGTTTTCTGGTCTGATGTGTCCTTCAAAGCCACTGTTTCCTAATTGGTTTTCCATTTGTATGATCTAGCCGTTCATGTGACTGGGTTGAAATATATATATTTTATAGCTGTACCCTTATATGTGTCCTCCTATGTGTGTTCTTAAAACACATCAAGAACTATATTTATAACACTATGGCAGTAAAGAGAACAAGACAAAGTTATTATGCTTATGAAAGGAAACTTAAAGGACAAAAAAAAAAATTTTACCTTGAGAATGGCAGGGGAGAGAAATCCAGGTAAAAAGTACAGTGTAAAGGTGCCTGGGTGGCTCAGCTGATTGAAGGACTGCTTTTGGCTCAGGTTATGATCCTGGAGACCCGGGACCCAGCCCCACGTTGGACTTCCTGCTCAGCGGGAAGCCTGCTTCTCCCTCTTTCAGTCCCTCTGCTTGTGTTCCCTCTAGCTGTGTTTCTCTCTGTTAAATAAATAAATAAAATCTTTAAAAAAAAGTACAGTGTAATACAGGAAAAGTGACCTAGAGGGAATGTGCCTGGTATGTACCTAAAATGACTGTATTTAAGGTCTCTAGAGGAGACAGAATCCTAGAAAATAGAAATGATAAAGCACTAAAGACTTCAAAAATGAATTTTGAAATCAGGTATTTTGAAATTGAAACCATCTTGATTTTTAACTTTTTCATATGTCAGCTATGCACCTTTGGACAAATTGGCCCAAACTGTTTAAGACTATGTCTGTATATATACAATGGGGTTAATTATGGTATTGCCATCATAATGATGTAGAGAGAATTTAAATAGCATCAGCGAGTGTTCACTGCTGACTAATTTCATAAGGTAACCTTTCCTTCTTTTTTTTTACATGAGGATGGCCTCGGAAAAATAAAGGGATTATACACAGCTGGCAGGTGTTGAGATGGTCTCAATATGCAGGCTAAGCATTTATCCGCTGCTATACTCTTTTCTTAGAGAAAATCCAATCAAATTACTTTAAACAAAATATTTCCAAAAGATTGTAAATATTTCTTCTCTGAAACTGTATTTGCACCAATAGTTAAGATAATTGGGAAATCTAGAGAGAGTGAAGTTGCAAAGGCCAGAGAGCAAATGACAAAGGGTACTTTCAATCCAAACAGTTTAGTTTGCTAACTGGTGAGGTGAATGTCAGGTCTGATAGATTTTTCATAAGTTTAAGGGGGTAGGAAAATGGATTTTCAATGTATGTATCATTTTAATACTAGAAAAAAATGAACAGACCCTCAAAGTATTCTAAAAAGTAATATTTTCCAAGTAACTTAATAAGGTGCTTCTCCAAAAGTAGTTTTTGCTTTATCATCCTATCCTTTATTTTCAATTATTATTTCCTCAAACTTGAGTCCAGTTCTTAAGCATGATAATTTTGTCTACATTTTAAAAATTGAAGTTTAGACAAGACAAAAGCATTTTGTTCAGCTCGAAACTCCTGTTTTTTATTCCTTCTTGAACGATTGAACTAAAACTGCTTTTTTTTTCTATTGACAAAATGTCCTAAATCAGCTCCACATATCCACACACAAATTGCATTAAACATTTTTTTTTACTCTTTATCAGTAGAATACATTTCATTCTTGCAGAATTGAAGGATGTTAACTTCTAAACAAGATTGCTGACATTAGTGGGAACGTACTGAACAGGTCCTGTCCCTCTCTACGTTATATTCTGTCAGAATATAATTAAGCAATTAGACATGACAGTGTGTATTGTAATGTAGGAATAACACAGATCCTTGGATATGTTGTGCAGTACAAGACTGAATTCTATTAGCTCTCTCCCCTGCACCAAAAAAATAACCACACACACACACACACACACACACGCATGCACACACCAACAATAACTTACCTACAAGAAGAAACCTTACCCTTAACCGAGCACTCCAACAAAACAAGTTTATGTCAGGTCACTTTTGGTGGATTAGGATAAAGTTGGAGAAAAGAAAAGGCTGCATGTTGTGGTTGTATTTTTCTTCACAAAAACCTATGTTCTTTTGCCTCCAGCTATTAAAATCAGTTGACATACTAGAAATGCTATTCTAATTCCATTCTAAAGTATGAATTTTATATTGTTTCATAGGTTTCCCAAGTATACCTCCTAAATATAAGAATGTATATTTTAGTGCTTAAATCTTTAGTCATTGAACCTTTTTCTTTGAAGGCTTGATTCCTGTACCTGCATAAAAGTTATTAAAAGGGGTATCATTTAATCTGTTCCTGTATGACCAAATATGAATCATAACTAAAAAAATAGGCTTTGATTTCTATATGGGTATGTTTGAGAATTTAGATTTATAGAACAAATATATATTCTCTATAACTTTGATAATATTAGAACTATATTTAAATATATGAATGTATATAAGTCCAAATTTTACCATACCCTGAAATATAACCATGTGAAGACTATGTAATATTAAATAGACTACAACTCAAATGTTCACATGTTCAAAATTTTAAATTTAATCCTACTTAGTTACAATAGGAAAGTATGGATATTGATAAAACTTTAAAGTAGCTTCTGTGAAGGCAAAGACTTTTCTGAAAGAATATACCTAATTTATAAGAGTGAAATTTACAATTGACTGTGAAACTACTGAACAAATTCATTATAGGATGGTTTTGTGTTGTGTGTATGTATTGGTTTAAACATGTATACGTATAAACACACATCTGTAGACTTACTATATATCGAAGGTTGTACATAAATTTACTTAAAGACAAATGTACGTACACTTAGTTATATATATATGTGGGCACATGAAGCATATATTTAGACTAAATTTCATGTAATAATTTGAGTACATATTTACTGTTCAAACTTGAGATGAAAATAATCCTGAGATAAGTAACCACTTGTAAGACCTTGAGCCAATCACTAAACCTGTTACTATATGTATATACACACCCCCTCCCACCCCTCCCACCCCACACATAACACTCCTGAGTCTGATTTATCTCTTTTTATAGTTTGAGGCACTCTTCAGCAATGGCCCCAGGAAATAGGAATTGAGTCATGTCACTAAATCTGCGTAAAGAGAAATACTCTATTTCTATTTAAAACTGCCATTGGACACTATAAACACAAAAGGTAAAATCCATGTTAATTTAGATTTTTCTTAGAACCATATTAAATAGCAAATAAAAAGTAAGTTGAAAGAGGGAGGAAATGGGAAAGGAGGGAAGGAGATAAGAAGGAGGAAATAAGTTTTATATGTACCTGTTAAAGGTAATTTTTTAAATAAGGTGTCAGGCATATTCATTTTTCACAGAGGCCCAAAATTTGGGGAGCTGTCTTTAAGAACCCAAAATGTTGTATTCCTATTATAAAGACTTTTGTGAACTTAAAGTGCACTATGTGGTAAATTTGGACAATTATTTTACTTTAATTTTGAAAATCAAAATGGGAAAATTATAATAAAGCAATTCTTGTATAAGTGCATTATATGTACCTTTCATCAACATAACCATTTTCATTTATATTTCTGATAAACACTGTTTATGATGAGAAAATAGAAGATACTTATGGAATAAAGCCATAAGTATGCAATGCAAAATATGAATAGTAAATTGGACACATTGATTGGATTCTTAGATGTAATAGATAGAAAAAAGAGTCTGTCAACTAAGTTTTTGACAGGTGTCAAATACACAACTATTTTAAATGAGATTAATTGGCAGAATATGCTATGTGTACTCTTTATACTAAATATAATACAAATGACTTTTACTGTTATGAAGACTACTTCAGCAATAGGTGAGTTCTTCAGGTCACTTCTCAAAAACATGTCCAAATTCAGTACTAAATTCCAGATTTTACAGTGTAATCTATGAAAGACGGTGGTAGCGTTGCCTACTTCAAACTATAGGAATCACGCATTACTTGGAGGCCAAATGTACGGTCCCAGGCTGCTTCTGTATCTTAATGTGGCCATCCAAACTTTAATATTACTATGAAAGGAAGATCTCTAGATATGGGTTCAAGAGTCCCAAGTTCAGGTCACAACTCAGTCTCACTATCTGTGTGGCGAGATGTTAGCATTACTCAATCTTGGTTTGGGCGAGATGTTAGCATTACTCAGTCTTGGTTTCAGGATCTGTGAAATGGGTATAACATTTTTGTGTCTCATGCGTAGAATGTAGAAATTTATAGAAGAAATAGTGAATGTAAAAGCACTCTGTAGGCATTGATGAACTACACAATTGAGAGTTTCATTAACATTAATGGAATGATTTCCACCAGGGGCTCAGTTTGTACTTATCTAGAGAGTAACATTGGCAACCCATTGTATTATGACTCTTTGGGGTGTACAAATAAATAACTATGTGTAGAGATTTTTTGTTGTTGTTGTTGAAGACTAGTTGTTAATTGTAGCAAGTAACACAACAAAAATGGTTGTTGAGACATAAAATAACTGGAGAGAAATGAAAGTGTTCCTAACTTAAAATGAATGGTTTGATAATAGTGCTGTAATGAAGAAGGATCATTTGAATTGAGCTCTTCTGGATGAGAAAATTACCAAGGAAAGTAAACTTAAGGCAGAGAGACAGCAAATATAAAAGTAAGGAACTTTGTATTTGAAATGCAATGGGAGACCTTTGAAGGGTGTTGCATAGGAAAATATAATGGGCTGTATACTTTAAAAGGATCGCTCTAGCTGCAGTGTGGTTATGAGACAAGGTGCTTAATGGGAGCAGATGAAAAAGGAAGCTGCTGTGGTAGTCCTAATGAGAGGACATGGACTTGGGCAGGACTGTTGGATGTAGTTGTGCGGTGTGTATGCTGCATAGCTCTAGGCGGTGCCATTCTTGTAAGTTGCAAAGTGAATGGATCTCTGTAGAGTTGTACAGTTTCTGGTTGTACAACTCTACAGAATGATCCTGCTCGGAGCAGGCTAGTGGTGTTAGAAATGGTGAGAATTGGCTTAATCAAAACCTTGTTTGGAATAGAAAAGAAAATACATGCTTGTTAATTAGATGGGTATCAGTGGAGCAATGGGAGAATTCCTATTTTAGAACTTGATAGGCATTTGTTACTCTTAATGAGTGCTCTGCTTCCTTTTATATCTCTTATTCTAAACAATTGAATAATTCTTTAAATTTGTTAAAATGTTTTTTTTTTTTTTATATTTTTCATCCCCTGGACAAATGTGCGCCATATGTACAAGGTGTGAGTTTGGTTTGTCAAGATGGAGACATTTTGAAGAGATTAGGTTAACAAATTGGAAACATTATGATCTTTCAAAAACTCACGTAATACATAGTAAGTGATCAATAACTATTTATTGATGATGATGCTGTCTGCCCTTTGAGGAGCTGTTAATAGTACAGTGGAAACCATGTGCTTCTGGAATCACTTGAATGGGATATTTAATAACATGATTAGACTAATTTGCTGCAAGATTGAAATTCTTACCTGGCGTTAATGTGGACTATAGTGTAGGCCTCTAAAAGTCACAGTTACACACAATGGCATTTTTTTTTTTAATAAGCTTTTGTGGATTTATATAATATGGCATTGAGATATTGATTTAACCTATTAAATTCAAAATGCTGAAATTCCAAGCCTTTTCTACTTTTCGTTCTGCCCAACAAATCACAGCATGTTGATTCTTTACAGGGTTTAACACATTAACTTGGTCTTAGAGGACTGCTATTTAAAAGCAAACAAAAAACTTCATTGTAAGGAGAATCTTCAAGGCTCCCTTTGAGAGGTTTGGCAATTGATTCAGTATTTCAGTGCTGTCACTCTGTAATCTGTTGGTGTTCATAATTCTTCAGAGATATTGTAAAGATTAACCAAGTAGTTTGTAAAGTATTTTATCTCTGCAAATGCAAGTTCTAAGAGCTGAACATCTAGAAGCTTCATTATACATAGGCTATACTGCGCCGGAACTCTTAAACTGTTACTAACACCGTAAAGTGTTGTACTTTATCACTGCTGTCTTGATAATGCAGGGCTGCTCCTATCATATCAGTGGTTTTTTGTTGTTGTTGTTTTGGGTTTTTTTGGTCTCTTGAAGACTGTTTAAGCATAGTACTATTTGTATTTGACATTTATCAGAGTTACAGGGATCCTTTTAAATTTGGAGACTATAGAAGCTTTACTTGATCTATCACGTACTATTATCTAATGTCAGACTCTATATAAGTGCAATTCAGGATTACACAAAGAGCCGTGCTGTTTAATGTACAACCTGTGTAACAAACCTCCCAGAGTTTTGCTCTGTCTTCTAATGTGTTCTCCCAAAAGAGCTTCAAAATACAGGAAACTTCATTAAGCAACCTAAAAAGTAGTACCTCCTATTAATACAACTTCCTGGATCATGACTATAAAATGTTAATTCCAGAATGTAATTTGTTCTAGAGAGGTCCTTAATTTCTGGGAGAGGAAAAACTTAAAGTTCTTCAGAATTGGAAGTACCAAATTCTACCTTGAGGAAGAAAGAGGAAATGAACTGGGGTTGTAAGGAAATTCTGTAGTGACCAAGTGCTGTTCTTTTGAGTGGTACGGAAGTGGTTGGATCCTCATTCATAGCTGCTCACGAGGGTTCGGGTCACTCTTGCTCAGGAAAGGACTGCCACTGAATTTACAAAAGGAACAACTGTCCCATCACTTATAGGCTAGCATTTCTTTTGAGGAGAAAATTTTAATCTGGTATAACTTAATTGTAAAACATGTTTCTTTTTTTTTGCTGTAGTTAGAAGAGTAGGTCACACTGTATATTCTGGGGAAAATAAAAAATTAAGTTTTATTACACAAGCCACATGAAATCTATATCTAGCTTAATGATGTAAAAAGTTGAGATTATTGAGAATAACTTTTTCTTTTCGGAGTGGCTATACATTTGTCAAAGTATTTGCTAAGGTTAAGAGTTTCTGATCTAAATATATCAAAACAAGTATACCACTGAACTGAAGAAAAGTATTGAAGACAGATGAATGAAATAAGAACAAATACATAAAAATTGGCATAAAACGTGAAAAGAGGTCTAGGCATGATAATTTTGCAATTAGGAATATCAGTGCCTTTATTTCACTCAAATGCTGGTTTTTAATCAAGATAGGATATGTTTTTGAATCATGAATCTTATTTTAATCAGGAAGTGAACATGTTCCTCATAAGCTACCTTAAACTACTTGTCAATTGGTCATCTTTATGCTGTATTTAGAAAAATATTTGACATGCATTTTTTGTGTCATTTATATAAATATCTGCTGAAAAATATTTTCACCGATCCATCTATTTCAAGGTATAAAAACTATCCTCTACCACTTAAAATGATTTTAGATTGCCTGTAATTCTCAGGTTTAGTTTTAAGACTCCGTTTATGTAAGACTTGATTTCCATTCCTTATCTATAATGTTTTTTATAGTTTATCTTTTGCTGAAAGTTTCTGCTTGCATTTACTCTTTGCTACATATTCAAGATGCACTTTATAATTTTTCCTTTTTGACAAATACATTAAATCATAGCATACATTTGTCATGATATTTAAGAGGCCCTATATGTCAAGTATACCATAATGCTACTTCTCAGAAGTTTTCTACCTGATCAAGTAGGAAATAATTTAAACATTAAGGAAACTGAGGGACAGTTTATGAATGCATTGAGAGTAAAAAATAAAGAGTTCTCTCTCTGAATATATTTTTTGGTGGCAAAATTTGATGCCTCAAAAGATAATTTTTAAAAGCCTGAAATAATGTGAATCCTTGTAACATTGTAAAAATTAAAAATTAACTTTCAACTACTTGGAGTATTCAGTATTTCATAGGTAATATTGAAAATTCACAACACTTGATAAAAAGTTATGCTCTACCCGAATTGTGTGATAAAGACAATCAAAGGGGAAAAGCGCCACCTATTGATGATAATATACAAATCATTTGGTGGTGGTTGAATTTAGCTATCTATGTAAGCTGCATTGGAGTAAAAATTCACTAGGTTGAACATTTTTAATTCTTCAATATAAAATCCTTTGTCATTTTCATTCCGAAGAATATGATTTTTCCATTTAAGGCTCTATTCAGTGCATCTTGAAATCCTGTTGTAACTGATTTTTTTTTACCATAATGTCTTTATGAGCAGCACATCATAGTGCTCTCAACGGTGTGTTTGGATTGTGTTCTGAAATAACGATACATAAACACCATTCCTATTTATTTAACAATGAACTTTATAAGTACAGTAAGTGTTCACAATCCTGGGAAACTGGTGTTTAAAAAAAAACACAAATTTTTATGGAAGAGTTAGATTAAGGTCAAATGTGAATTGCCAGACATGACATCATACATGTAGCTTAATGTATTTAATGTATATAATTATAAATAGTCATTAGCTATGTATTTAACTTTAGAACCTAAAGGCTTGATAATGAACACTTAACTCATTGAGTGACATCTCAATAAATGTATTAAAATTCATGGACCTTGTACGCTGTGTGAAAAGGTAACTGTTAGTATTTTAAAATAAGCTTTTATGTTTTCATAGAACTGAGAAAGATTGACCTTCATGTGGGTGATCTCTGTTCTTCAGTTATATCTCCAGTATCAATAGAAGTGTCCTTTGTCCATACTAGTGTCTTATCCTTTGAGTGTGTTGGACATTATCAGACCGAAATCCTGCAAGTACCTGCAGGCAGAAACTGCCCTCAGTCTCTGAAAATATGGGGGCGGGGAAAACAATGTAGAGTAAAATTTTAGTGTAGTTCTTGCTCAGCAAAATCATTTAGCCTTTAAAACAGAAACGATACTGTTAGGCAGTTGAAGAAACTATAGAACTGGTAAATATGACTGATTAGATTAAAATGTGCTAAAATTTGCCTTCAATAGGATTTCAAGATACAACATTTATAGAAGGGGGAAATACCCAGATGCACTTATTTCCTAAAGATGATGTAGTTCGTTTACAATTTGTGTATCTGTTTTACTCAATGTGATTGTAATGCCTCCATTTTACTAGCCTCCCTGTGAAACTTTACAGGTTATCTTTGTTCTTTTCCAGATCAATAAAGTAACAGCAGATAACTATTAATATATTTCTTTGCATCTGCACAGTGAAAACTTTAAATATTAAAACGAAATATTGCAGCCCATATATCATCTACTCTTACAAGACAAGAATGACAGTATTAAGATGCACATTCAGGATAGCACTCTTTCTACTTTGAACGCTGTCAAGAACAAAGTGCTTTACAGACTTAAAATAAATCTAGGTACTAATCCATTGAATTTCTGACAACAGGAGCCCAAGGTTTCCATGCACTTAGCTGAGTACTGCATAAGAGCTTGTGCATTATTTATGTCCACTAATGGTGTTGCAATGCGCTTTGTGTGAAGCAGTGACAGTGCAATCTGCTAAGATAGCTGCTGCTGTGGACAAAGCCATACATTTTCTTGAGCTTGAATTTTTGACAGAATACTCTATTAATGCCAATTCTGCTTAAGTAAATGCTGAACAGGGGTCAGTTGTTCCTTTTTTCCCCCTTCTCTTATTATTTAAGAAAACAGTGCCATAAAATTGAAAATGATGTTCTGAGGTTTGCTGAATTTTTCAGTACAAGAGTAGCCGATAAAGGTCACTCTACTTTTTTTTGTCTACTTTTATGATTTTGTGTGATGGTCCACAGACTCAATAGGAAAGCTCTTAGCACTAGGAAAGGGAGGTGCTATTAATTCTAGTTTCAGTGCCATTATACTCTTCAGTGGATCAATAGAATTAAATGAGCTGAGATATTAGGAAAATATTGAAAAAAGCAGGAGGGTCTTATGGTTTGAGCAGGGTTGGGATGAGTTGACAATAAAGAACCAGTCCCGGCAGCTGTCAATAAATCAGGAAAATTATACTCTTACCAAATACAATACAGCATGAAGGCTCATGTCTTAAATGCCTGTAATATCTGTTGTTGTTTCTTTAATTAAACAGTTTTGGAAATAGCCATTACACCTCTCTTTTACCAAGTAAATCTTCAAGTGCTCACAAAGGGAATATTCTGCAAAGAACCTAAATGAGGACAGTTCTGTTCACAAACTTAATATTAGGTGTATGAAGCACATCAAAAAAAAGTGAGATATTTCCGATGTTGAACATTCAAGATTCTGTTCATTTTTGGATATCTCTCTAGTATACCACTTTTTATATTAGAAATACATGGTTGATTTTTCCCTAATGGTAATGTTTTGCCATTTAAACCGTAAGAAGTCAATACATTTTAGTCTTAGTGGCAAAAACTAACATAAGTGTTTTAGCTGTTAAGAGATCCATATTAGATCCATATAGATTACTAAGTGTCCTCTGGACAAATAAAAGCAGAAAAGACTTCAGTTCCTGAAAGGGTGAAGTAGCATGAAACTGTTGGTCACAAGCGTTTAATTCTTCTGTCATTAAGCCTTACTGGAATTTGTCCATATTTTAAAATGATCTTGCAGTGATTAAATTTAGGATTATTGTGATAGCTTCAAAGCTAACTTCAAAAATTTTGAGCACATATTTTTCGTGTGTCTAATATGGAGAAACTGCAAATTGCTCTTCCAAAGACAGTCTCTTCAAATTGGGCATACTTCTAGAATAAACCTGTTCCTCTGCCTTTGCAGTTCAGTGTGGGCATTTCTAGAAAAAAAGGAATGTGGAAGTGAGTGGTATGTACCTTTTCTAGATTAAGATATTTAAGAAGTGGCCCTGCCACCTCCTGCCTTTTTTCCTCCCTGCATTTGAGTGGATGCAAATGATAGTCTGATAGAAAAGTAGAGCTACATACAAAAGGGAGCCACAGGGGCCCTGAAATCACTATGAATTGGGACTTAGGCTTGTTCTATTCTGACACCAAGAATAATCATCAGTTGGGTCACTGAATCAGTTGTGTTTGGTTTCTTACCACTATTTAGGCTTCCCAAAGTAAGAGAGACAATATTACATAAAGGGTCAGTAGTTAACACATAATGGCTGTAAAAGATAAATGGGTTACTAATAGAAAGCACAAATTATTTTTGAGCTTCTCTGTTTTTCAGTTTGGCATATATAGCAATTGATGTTGTGGTCAGTTTTCCCTTTCATGACTTAGAATTTGTCCTTTTGTGAGCAGTCCTCTCCTGTTTTAAATAGCCCAAATGAGTTTAATTTGACAACATTTTCATTAGGCTATGTATATATATTCATGAAAAACATGATGGATATGCAAAGCAGAGAGTATATGGTAAGTATAGAGAGAATATAGTTCTTTCGTGAATGGACAACATTTCTTTTAAAAAATGAACTAGAATAAAATATTAAAAAAAAAACAGAAAAAATGCATCTGGGAGATCATTTCATTTGTGTAGAAACAAAAAAATGTTAATCATCGTCTGAACCAGAAATTAGTTCTCACTCTTGAGAAGAAAAGAGCAGTTTTGATTTCTCTCAGAGCAAACTTTGCAGTTGAACACAAGTTTGTATTTGGACAAGACGGATTAAGAATTTTGGTTTTCTTTCGCTCTAACTTCATGTAGATGAATTCTGATCTCTATTGATTTTTGATAAGGTTTCTTCAAGTTGATAAAGAAAAACTGGTAAATGATCTCAGAACTTGGCAATAACCCTCACATCTATCTTAGATTGAAGACCAAGTTTTAAGGGAATGCACTGAAGTTTTAAAAGAATAATCAGTTAGAAAACTTAGTTTTAGCAATGACTGTTTTTTTTCCCCCAGTTTTAAAGAAATGACAATTGCATGGAATTAAACCTAAGTTCTGTCACCTAAACCTCTTTTCTCAAGCCTTAGCATTTAGATTGCAGAGTATGTCCTTTTCTCTGTATATCCTTGACATCAGCCCATATGTACTTAAAGGATACAAGTAATCTTTATGTGTACCTATGTAACTTACCAGATGTTAGTTTTTTAAGTTATAATATGAATTTAATACACACTTGTAAAATCAATACATAAATTAATAAGTAAAATGCTGGTGTCAGGAAATATGCATGGGATTTTTGGTTTCTCGGGAACTATTTTTAACACTTAAACTTCCCTAAACTTCCATATCTCAAAGCATAGAAGCGGTTTAACATCTAAAACCTGCTAATCAAGTGAAATAGATTTCTAACAATACCTTCAGTTTGAAACTCTACAACAGAGTGTAAAGCCAGTGACATAAAAATTCCTAGGACTAGTAACTGTTCAGTGGTATAGCAAATGTCAGCCTAAAGAATGAGGAGTTACTATTACCCTCCCCCCTCTTAACTCTCTCTGAAATTCCAGGCTTATAAATACATTTGGCCGAATCAAAAGAAAAACTGAAGAAAATTAATGAGTCCTGAGAAGGATTAAGACTGGTTAAGATCTAATTTTGTGGGCAGGAAAAAACAGGCTCTGATTGTCATAAATTAAAAGTGAAACTTGTTAGAAAGATATGGGAATATTTTCCAGTTGCAGGAACCATGAAGCTAGTTTCGAGAGGTGAAGGAACGGGGAATGAGGAGAGTTTCAGCAATAGGAACGTATGCATCTTTTTCCAAGACCATGTTGTTGGTCATGTTCGATTAGGGGCTCCTGAATTCCGCTTTGCAGACCATCATCAGTACTTAAAACAGTAGGTTTTTCTATTTTCTATTGGATTCTATTGTGAGGCCTTGGGTAATTATTTTGTAGAACTTTTTCTTAATATATACTTGTGTGTACTGTACTAATTCTGTTCTACATTATTTTGTGATCCCAGTCAAAAAATTTAAAACAACTGTATTCACTTACTTCAGTTTCACTGTATTCAAAATACCACATTGCAAGGAAGAACATCTAATTATTTTATCCTGGGCCATATGTTTACTCAAGGGTCTTCATTCAACTATGTCCACAAATGTGAAGTCCAACGATACAGTCCTGGGGCTGCCCCTGGACAACAGCCCAGGAAGGTAGACTTCTGTGAGATCTAATTTACTGTGTTCATTAAATTCATGGAATTCTTTCTGAAACCTAGTGGTTTTTACTAAAATCAGAAATCTCATTGGAATACTAAATCTATGAAACAAAATGTGCTCTATTAAAGTCTATAGTAATTGGAAAAACAGAACCAGGGGTATATGGCAATAGTTAGAGTCACTTATTTCTGAAGTTGTAGAAATCACACTGTTCTTGTATTAAGTGAAATGCTGTTGGGGACCGAGGTATGGCTCAAGAAGGCCGACACAATCAGGCCTGACCCTTGCACCTACATAACAGGATGCAGTTACCTCAGAGCCTCAGGGAGCCCAACGGCGCACATAAAGGAGCACACCAATCAGGAGCCTGATCACGCACCTATCATGCCTGGCCCCACCAATCATGTACAAGAGCACGCCTGAAAGCAACCTATCGGGCGCACTTCCCCTATCCCTTGCCTATATAACCCCTTCGTGTTTTAATAAACTTTGCAGCTTGATCAGAATCCCTGTCTTGCTGCCATTCTTTCGCGCCTCCTGTCCCATCCCCCTCATCCGTTACAGGTATCTCGGCGGA